>PVJL010001281.1:126113-280204 GCA_004026885.1 Lyroderma lyra | reverse complement strand
TTTAGTACCATATGTCTTGGAGAAGATCTGTTAGGGTCCAGGTATCTAGGGGACCTGTTTTCTTCTTGAACTTGGGGTTCCAGATCTTTCCATAGGTTTGGAAAGTTCTCATCTACGATTTGTTTGAGTATGCTCTCTGTAGATTGCTCTGCCTCCTCTTCTATTCCTATTATCCTGATGTTGTTTTGTCTCATGGAGTCGGATAGTTCTTGCAGAGTTCTTTCAATCCTTTTGGTTCTATATTCCCTCTCTTCCCCTTTCTGAGCTGTTTCCATGTTCTGATATTTAATATCACTAATTCTTCCCTCCATCTGGTTGGTCCTGTTTCCTATGGCAGTTATTTCATTTCTCACTTCTTTTACTGTATTATTTATTTCTCGCATTTCTGTCTCAATCTTTCTTGTTTTGAATTTCTTTGTTAAATTGTTCTTTTTGTTCACAGAGTTCCTTTTTTATGTCATTTATATCCTTTTTAATGTTATTTATCTCAGCTATGGTGTTCTGCCAGTATGTTTTCATTTCTCTCACAGCATTTAGAATGGCTACTTTAAATTCTCTGTCACTTAAATCATACCCTTCCAGGTCTAAGAAGCTGTCTTCTGGGTAAATTTCATGTTCTTTCTGAGGAGTTTTAGTTTTTAAGGAATTCATCCTGTCCACTGGGTTCTTCCTCTTTGACACGAGGGCTTTATGTTTAGTGCCCAGATTATTGCTTTTGTGGTGTCTTGCTGTAGGGTAGACACTAGGTGGCACTGGGGGTCAAGTTTTGGGGGAGAGGGGGCTGTTTGTTTCTTGTTTCTGATCTCCTACTGCGTTTGGAGGCTATGCGCATATATCCTGGGGAGAGGCCAACAAAAGGCTTTCCAAAGGCGGCTCTGCCTTCTGCCCTTTGCTGGGGAAGCTGTTTTTGCTAGCTGGGGTGAATGCTAGCAAATCCAATCAGTCTTTCTTCCTAGCCCTGATTCAGTACCTGGCTGTCTAAAGGCTCACACTGCTTTCAGAACTCTGGGGTGCACGAGGAAGTGCCCGCTCCCTAAGTCCAAAGCTGTGGGCCTGGCCTGAGACAGCAGGGTCACCTTTGCAGCAGGCTGGGAACAGGAACTGCAGCCCTGTGTAGGTCTCCAGGGGGCTTAGAGCTGGGGTGTTATCTTTGCAATTCAGAGTCCTCGCTCAGCACTTCTACCACTCAAAAGTTCCAGAAGTTGGCTCCCAAACTCCTTCCGTCCCCAGCTCCCCAGTCTCTCTCCCCTCCCCCAAACTGCACAGCTCCGAATAGTCAGCAGGGATCGCGTCCCGATCCCGCGTGGTCCGTCTCTGCTCCCTTCCCTCTCCCCAACTCGCCCCCTTCTCGCCAGCCTTCAGGTGTTTACTTTCGATTTGTGGATTTTTCTCAGGGTCCTCTTTCTTGGCTCCTGGAGGGCCGTTCAATTGTGTTTTCTGGGAGAGGCTTTAGGAACCTCCTCTCTAGTCGCCATCTTGTCTTCTCTGCCCCCTTGAACTTTTTCATTCTGAGTTAAAACGTCCAGGAAATCAGTTTTACCTTCACAGTTGTTCCCTCCTGTGTGTTCTAGGCTGTGGGTTTTTCTCAACTCTTATTTCTCTGTCAGTCTCATCTGCTTTCTCCTTTAGGAGCATATCAAAAACTTTGGTTATGTGTTAACTTGCATTAAACACCATTATGGTGATGCTCAAAGAGACATGCCTTCACATAATAAAATGTTGACTCTAAATTGAGTATGTGGTTTATTTCTCTAAATTGACATATATTCTTGCTTTATATGATTGCTATTATTGATTTCGTTCTAGAATCAAATATTGAAGATTTTATACAATCACTGAAGCATCAAAATATAGTTTTGGAAATAGATGACTTTAAAAATAGAAATGGCACTAATGACCTGTCATACAATGGAGCTATCATAGTTTCTGGTCAACAAAAGGTGTGTTTGCCTTTTCCTGTTTTTTGCTTTTATGGAAAAAAATTAATAAAGTGATACATTTTAACTGTTTTAAAAACTGCAGAAAGTCAGTCCAGCTAGTATACAGCAACTTGACTCAAACAATTTTGGATCATTATTAAATAATCTGTGAGATTTAAAAGAAGTTTTTGTCATCAAAAAATAATAATAATAAAATAAAATAAAATAAAATAAGTTTTTGTAAAACATTTTCTATCTTTTGAATTAGATGACTATTATATTTGAAAGTAGCTAAATATAATTGCATTATTCAGACTCAATAAAATATTATAATTTATAGTTACCAACCAATGTGATTATGAATTTAAGGGATCCTATTCAATGGCTAACTATCCCAAGCAGTCCTTTTATATATTGAAAAAATATATTAAATACTGTAATTGCTCCTTGAAGTCTATGAGAACAATGTTCTCAGCCTACTATCTTAACATGTTTCAGTTTGAATAAAGGGTACATGCAATAGAGATCCTTCCAAGTCTATTGAAAATACATCCTAATCATAAGGAGGGGTCTTACTTACATTCCAGTGAAAAGCAAGGAGCCAAATTATGTGAAGCTACCTCTTTATTTCTTGCTACAAGAGAAGAAAACAAAAACCAAAGCCTTTGAAGATGTATCACTGAATTCAGTTCTACCTAAACTGAGTATGTCGTAAAGAAAACATAATCTCGATACAGGAAACTATATTGCTCAGCAGGTGCTTTACTCGTGACTTATGTAACATATGGGTTACTGGAACCATTGGTAATATTTAAACAATATGGAGCCTTTTGATGAATGCACGGACCTGAAGAACAGAAGTATTGTACAAGCATGCATAAAAATGCTTCACTGGCAGTGTTACCATGAATATTTTGTGAACCCAATGCTTATCTCCTGTCTAGAAAATCAGGCTTCCCTGGCATCTTCACTGTAAACTGACAGTTCTCTGGTTAGGGCCAGGAGCTGAATTCTATCAGCTGAAATTTCTTTATCAGCAAAATGGGGAGAAAATGTGTGTTACTGACTGTGCTATCCACTGTGCTAGGGTCTAATACACATTAATCTCATTTAAATTGTATAATAACTCATTATCTTTCATAGATGAGGATGCTGAAGCTTAGAAAGGTCAGTTAACCTCAAAGATGGTCACAGAGCCAGAATGTGTCACTATTAGGATCTTGTATGTAAAACCCTTTTCATTAATGTTTAGAATTAACATTGTTCTATTTGTCTTTGTTTTATTTGAAGGATTATACATTTTCAGTTGTATGCAATACCAAGAGACTGCACTGTTTTCCTATTCTCATGAACATTATCAGCAACGGGCTACTTCAAATGTTTAATCATACAGAATATATTCGGACTGAGAGGAGCTCATTTCCTTTTGTAAGTTTTGTATTTACTTATTCGGGACAATTAGGAATTGACAAGCAACTTGTGTTTGCCCTCTTTAGCTTTTAAATATTTGTAATTGATTGTTAATCCTAAAAAATGAATTTTTGTCCTAACATTTTAAACAGATAGAATATGATTTTTTTCAAATTATTATCAGAGAATTCTCATGGGGGAATACTTTTCCATATTATGTCATAGTCTCCTATGGAATCTTTGGAAAAGATTCATACTTGATTGCAGGAATGTATTAGCGAGAGAGAGAGGTTGAGAGAAAATATGGAACTGGAAACCAGGAACACTTGTGACCCTGCTTTAGAGTCTTAGAAATCTAATGTCATTTGTTAGTGACACTTCATTGACTAAATGGGCAGTAGATTGATATGAAGGAGGATTTGCCAGTTCTTAGGCTGTCTGCTTTTTGACAAATTCTTTGCCTGCTTATAGGTAGTTGCTCTCCATCGCAGGCATGTCTGATACCCACAGCCTGCATTTTCAGGATTGTTTGTCAGCAAGCCATAGTGTAGATTTAGACACCTGGAAACAGTGGTGGGAGCAAGGAAGACAGAAGGGTCCCACACCTGGGCTCCAGTCACAGCCCTTCTTTGCTTTATCCCTCCAACCAGAAGTGACAGTGGCCTCTCCCTTCATCATCCTTGTTGGCTTCTCTGCTCTTTCCACCCACGTCACCATTGCATGATTAATTTCTCGCTATTTGAAGTATTGAAGGTGGTTATAGATTGATTTCTGGTTAGAGCCTGATTGATGCCCAAGAAGGACCACTCAAAGCTGACTCCACCTGTTTCAAACCAGGAGGTTGAAGAGCAATTAACAGGACTAGAAATGGGGCCTTCAGAAAGGAAAGTCCACTCTGTGACAAAGGATTTGGATTCAGGGTTTGACTTCACTGCATTTGTAGTGCTGGGGGGGTACACACAAGAGCTGATAGATGGCATGTGCTTGTGAGGTCAGTGGTGGATATATCTATCTGTCAGCGAAAGCCACCACTGACTGTGACAGAAGGGGCGATTCAAGAGTAGTGATGTCTGAAGGGAAAGCTCGAAAACTAGAACCGGCTGGTGGTAGGAGATAGATGTTACCCTCTCTTGGTCCTTTTGTTTTCCTCATGTACCTACTTGTTTGTTCAAGATCAAAATAAACTGAGGTCCCATGGCTACACTCTCAGCATCCCCAGGGGCACATACCTGTCTTCTGTCAGCCATTCTTGTGAAGACAGTAATGAATTTTCCCACCTAATGAAAACTTTATACATACAGCCTCCAAAGACCTTAAGTCAAGCCTGAGAACTGTGGAATTATTTTGAGACAGGCTGCTGCACAGGAGGCAGTTCTCGTACATGACCTGAGTATTTAAGCTCAGCCTCGGGCAGACACTGATTTGGGGGTGGTGATTTCAAGTTCATCTCCTCGAAGATGGGCTCAGCATCACTGAGTTTTCTTTTTAGATCTTCAAAGTGTGTTTCAGAACACACCCAGCTGCGAAAAGTCTTCACATATCCACACAGATGACATGCTGCCAAGGCCTGAATAATCTGTTTCTCTAGGATTGTAATTCCTGAATTATTGTTTTTTTGTATTGTGGTAAAAAAAAAAACCCCACATAATATAAAATTTACCATCTTAACCATTTTTAAGTGTATAGTTCAGTAATGTGAAGTATATTCACATTGTTATGGAACAGGTCTTCAGAACTTCTTCATCTTGTAGATCGAAAACTCTGTACCTGGTAAATAAGAACTCATTACTCCCTTCCCCAGGTCCTGGCAATCACCATTTTCCTTTCTGTGTTGATGAAATTTTACTACTTTTGACACCTCCTATAGGGACAATCATACAATATTTGTCTTTTTGTAACTTTTTCTTAGAATAATGTTTCCAAAGTTCATCCATGTTGTAGCATGTATTGGGATTTTCTTCCTTTTAAAGACTGAGTAATATTCCATGTATGTAAATATCCCATGTATCTGTCCATGGCCAATTGGGTTGCTCCCACCTCTGTGAATAGTGCTGCTACAAACTGTGTGGGCTGGTGTCTCTTTGAGACCCTGCCTCCAGTTCTTTTTCATATAAGGTGAGTCCTAGTTACTTTTTCACTTCTCCTTTTTTCCCCTAGGAGTTGAAGCCTCATATTAAATGATTAGAAATCATTTCCCCCTCCCACCTCCATACATAGACGTTGAGAAACGAGATGTACATTTTTATTTTGATTTCTCAGTATTTCAAAAAGCACATTTCTTTATAGTTATTAGTATTTGTTTAATTTTAAAAAGTTATGCATTGGTTTAAAGTATCTTTTGTATTTGCAGAATCATGCATTATATTGGACTGGACTGCCGGAAGGCTCCTTTTTCTTATTTTTCATTGTGCGCAGCATTTCCCCTTACATCGCCATGAGTAGCATCAGCGATTACAAAGTAAGAAAAGGGAGGGGGAAAAAAACTTCAGGGACTTCAGTAATTGTTTCTTAAATGCTATATATTCAAACTCTTCTCCTGTGAGAAAAACATTGAAATAAATGTTTAATTTAGATCATGTAGTTAAGCCTTACTTCTATCAAGTCAGGAGATTTACTTCTAGAAACACAATACTTTTGACTTCAAAATTACAGGAAAAGTACAATAATTTTATAGGGATTTAAGTTAATCTAAACCTTCCAAGAAGAATAAAACTCTCTATTATATTATTTCCTAACTACAAGGAAGAAATTATTGATGTTGAAATTGAAGACCACATTTAAGATTTGAATCCCCTTTCTCCTGTGGAGAATAAAGTTTTTTATTATATTTGTGTTTGGTTATGTCCATTATCCAAGGGACACAGTTAAATAAGATTTAGAGGAGTTGTCTTTCACCACTGTGAACCAGGAATTCTCCCACAGCATATTTGGACAATAGAGAATTTGTTGTCCTTAAGGTCACAAAATAACATTTCTTCTGAAGGAGATTAATTCCTTGAAAATTATGAGATCTGCTTTTCTGTTTATTATGCATGAGTTGAAGGGGTGTTGTGAATCAAGCATATCAAATAAAATAATGCTCATTTTAAAAATGGTCCACTTTATGGAATGGGCTCTCTAGACCTCAGGTACCTAAACAATTATGAATAATTAAAATTAATGGAAGATTTAAATGTATTAGATTAGATTATGTTTATCCTTAAAATATCTTCCAGTGTGTTTGTTTTGGATTTGGATTTTAACTGGATTTGTATGTTCTGTGTTTTTTCACTAGAAGAGAGCTAAGTCCCAGCTATGGACCTCAGGTCTCTACCCTTCTGCCTACTGGTGTGGTCAGGCGCTGGTAGATGTCAGCCTCTTCACTTTCATTCTCGTTTTAATGTTTTTAATTTTCTGCCTAGTAAACATGGAGGATCTTTATACCACGAGCCGAATTGTGTTTGGTTTGGTAAGTCACAGATTACGTAGACAGTATCTTACAAGGTAGTTCACGATAAATGTTAACATTTGATATTTATATAATCAAGACATTTTCATTTTTACTTTGTTATAAACTAAACAAAAAACATGTGAAATGCATGTGTAATAAAATATTCTAGAGGGAGTTCCCTGATGGTGTAGTGGCTTAAGGCTTCAGCGTTGGCGCTGTCAGCGCTGCAGCCTGGATTCAATTCCCAATCAGGGAGCTACTACCCACATACCAAAAAACAAAACAAAAACAAAAACAAAAACAAAAACAAAAAACCAAAAACAAACAAACAAACAAAATATTCTAGAAATATTTATAGTTTAATTTTTCCCTCAGTTAATATTGCATTTTTTAAATTTGATATTATTTGTATTACCTACAGGTTGTAGTTACACTTGGTTATGCAACCTCTCTTGTCTTTTTGACATATGTGATATCATTTATTTTTCGCAAGAGGAGAAAAAATAGTGGCCTTTGGTCATTTTGCTTCTATATGGTAAGTATACATACAAATACATAAATAGGGAGAGAGAGTGATTTTTTAAACTTTCAGTAACATTAAATATAGTCACTTTCACTTTGAGCTATGGGAAAATCAATACCTTAAAATTTCTCTGTAGAAAGGAGAGGGAATGTAACATGTTACCAATTCAGTAATGTTCCTGAAGAATTCATGGACAACCCTTTGACTAGAATTCATAGAGTACCTTACATAAAAACTGAAGTTTAAGGTGCTAATATTGAATTTTGGATTTTTCCGAATACAGGGCTTCCTGGCAACACTAGAACAAAAATTGGCTTTATAACATTTGACAGTCCAATTCATTTCTATGGTCTTTAAGGAGATGTCTGTTAACCTCAGATACTAATAATTTCAGAGATGAAAGACGTTTTTATACCTGTGGCAGAGAACTTATTAGTAAATATGCATGAAAGATTGCTGAAAGTCATAGATTGCTGAAAACTTGGATGGAAATGTTTACCAAGATTCTGGATACCTGGAGTGCCTAGTGCCAGCATGTCAGGTGCCTTTTAGCTGACATCCTCAACTGGTGGTTGAATGTCTATCTGCAAATACAGCTCTAAATTCTGTGTTTGCAGATGGACATTCAACCACCAGTTGAGAATGTCAACTAAAAGGCACCTGAGGTTGGGTTTCTTCTGTGATAGGTGTCCTGAGACCACAAGAGAAACCCAACCAGAGACTAAGAAAATACATCAGACTTACATAAAAAATTAGCCTTAGACTGTTCTGGTGAGCAGGTAGCTATTGACTTCCTTGGTATTCAGTAGGTAATGTCTATTACTGTCCCTCTTAGCATCAGTATAACCCAGTCCCAGTACAGAAGTTACAGAAAGAGCTATAGTGCTACCTCTCTTGGAAGACTGGCTTTGAGGCATTCATGACGATCTGGTACATTAGAAGCCTTTCCATTCATATTTTTGCAGGGGAATTTTTTTGTTCAGTCAATAGACTTATGACCTTTGACCAATGTTTACCAGTAACCTAAAAGAAAATGAAAATCTCAGAAGAACTGTTTGTTTGGAATGGGGAAGTAATAGAGGAGGGATGACAATTAGAAAGCTTCAGTATAGGTGAGAGGCAATAAGGATATCTTTTATAACAGCCTATATAGCTTTTTGATGTATATAGGTTTTTATACATTAACAATATTGTGACCTTAGCTATAAAAAGGTGATTTCTCTCTTTATCTTATTTTCTAAGATTGCACTTAAGTCACTCTCAGAATGCCTTTTTTCTCATTTTAGCTTTCACCTGAATCTCCAGATTTTTCAGATAAATATTTTGGGGAACTAAAGGTCATATATATTCTCATTAATATATATTCTCATCCTTTCCCCCTTTCCCTCTAAAAGAAGTGTATCTGCAGATAGAAAAATTAATATATATATATTTATAAGAACACTTGCATTTTAATATTTTCTCAACTATCTATGGACTGAATATGTCTGACAAGCAATATATTTCAACTTGCCTTTAGACCTCAACCCTCTTGTTTGACATCATGGCAACTATTTTTAACTTACCAATCTTGATTTCTGCTATGATATTAGTTCCCTCATTTACCTTGGATGGATTTCTAACTTTTTTGGCAGAGGTAAGAAATGCTTTACCTGTATCTATAAAAGGAGGAGGTAGGCTAATGTTTTTCTAAAACTGGAGTAGGAATGGGAGTGATAGCAAATGCATATGGAGTATTTGGCGTGCTGGAAATGTTCTCAAGTTGAATTGTGGTAATGCTCTCACAACTCTGTAAATTTACTCAAAAATCCTTGAATTGAACACTTAAAATGGCTGAACTTTATGGCATGAAAATGCATTCTTGGGTTCCTGGGACAGCCTTCCATCTGCAAAAACCTCTCCATTGATGGAGCAGCTGCTGCAATTCTGTTTAAAATTAATTACTTTTGCTTAAAGTATTTCTCTCCTAAAGTATAAAAAGACCTGCAAAGTGAAATACATTAACCTAGACCTGTCACACATTATTTAGGCAGAATGAGTTACTTTCTAAATGCATTGATTGATGAAGGAAGAATAACACAGCAGGACTAATGATTGTGGTAGGAAGCAGTCACCATTGGGGTAGGAAGGAGCCCTAAAAAGGTTTTTGATGGCTTCTTAGGACAAATATTGTTGGCTGTTAGAATTTTCCATGATGCAGGCACCTCTCTCTGTTATGCTTTCAGTAGACTTTCAGCAAACATTAAATCAAACAATTAAAGGAAAAACAATTGTGCTTGAGAGATACTTGCTTAAGTAAACCTAGTAGAAGAATCATGGGACAACGTGGTAACTGTCATTAAATGTTTGAGAGAATATCTTGGACATCTTTGGTTTCTACCTGCTCAGCATCAAATCCCTATTTTTCTAATAAAATCATACCATTTTTCCTTTGGAAAAAATATTGCAAGAGACAGACATAGGTTACCTGTTCATTAAGAGACATTTAGAGTTGAATAAGGGAGTCCCCTCTGTTTTCTGCAGGAAATTGCTTGTTCCCAGTGCAGTAGGGGAATCAAACTTAAGGGAAATATTCAATGTGTGAAATTCCATATTATTTAAATGCAAATCATGGAGCTGATTAATTTAAATTTAGCTTTTTTTTCTTGCCTTTGCAGAGAGGCATCCAGCACCAAAGAAAATATAACAACCTCAATTTTGACCTGAGTGAAACTGATCTTCTAATATGCCTAATAGTAAGAAGGTTTTTCTAATTCAGAACCTATGTTTTTAGGTAGCTATTACTTAGGAAAATAACTATTTGATATTGTCTGAAGTGTGCCAGCTTTAAAAGTGTTTTAATACAGTCTTAGAATAAACAATTACCCTCAGACATGATTCTAAATCCTAGGGTATGGATGGTATAATTCCAGAATTTAATATAAAATTATTTTTTTCATGTTCATTTATCCTGTTTACTGCCCCCCCCTTAAAATTTGAGAGAGTTTGTAAAAAAATAGAGATGCAACATAACTTAAATCCTTTGAATCAGAGATTAAAAAGCAAAGGTTGAATTAAAGGGGAAAGGGAAAAATGATACATTTAGACTAAAGGAAGATACTACCTTTGAATACATTGTCAGTACTTTTCTAGACATAGGAGCACACTAGACAGACATCCCTGCCCCCATGAAGTTTATTTTTGGGGAAAGGAGATAGATAATAAACTAAATAAATAATATAGCCCATGTCAGATGGGTGGTCGGGAAAGGCCTGGCTGAGAAATAAAGATCTAATGGAGGCCAGGGAGCAAACTGTAGAGATAGTTTGGGGAAGAGCATCCCAGTAGGAGGGGACAAGAGTTAACGGGCTTCTTGCAGGGTCAGCCCAGAGGATAGTCTGGTTGTGGCAGAATAGCCTAAGGGAAGGGTCGTCAGAACAGGGTAAGGTGCGAGTGGATTGAAGGGGTTACACAGAGTGTTCTCGGTCACTGTCAGGACTTTGATTTTACTTGGAGCAACTGAGGCATCTCTGCAGGGTTTTGAGCAGTGATATGATAGGACTGACTTCACATTTTGAAGGAGTAGCTCTAGTGACTGTGTTGAGGATACGTGTTTGGACCAGGAGGAGACCAGGTGACAAGGTGTTGTAGTACCACAATGAGAAATGATAATGACCTGGGCCTGGGTGGGAGCAGCACAAGCAGGAGGGGGAAGCCGACTTCTGGATAATTCTGAAGGCAGAACAGATGGCATTTGCTGGCACAGTGGATGTGGGTTGTGAGAAGAGGAAAGGAGGCAGGTTCCACTGAGGTGAGTGTCACTGTTATGGCTGGATTTCTTCCCTAGTTTATAAGAATGATTCACGTCTATTTTACCCAAAGATAAAAGGCCACCCATCTAATTCAAATGTTTAAATAATATTTGTGAACTTATACTTAACTGTAATTGTTTTTCTTTGTTCCTAGCCTTACTTTCAGGCTTTGCTATTCATTTTTGTCCTAAGATGCCTGGAAATAAAGCATGGGCAGAAAATCATGCAACAGGATCCTGTTTTCAGGTTGGGATAAAACTTAATTTCATACTTAGTATCATACAGGGTCTGGAGAAGTAAAGCTGACCTGTACGTGAATGTCTTGCATGAGATGGACAGCAATTTGAACATTTCACCTAAAATGTCTCCTAAAGTGTGCTTGAGTGTGATATTATCATGTTACAGAATTTCATGCTTATGATTTTATAATAAAAGATTTGGTGTAGATTTCCAGCTCATAAAAAAGGGGCATTATTTGTGCCGGACCCTGTATTTTAATGTTTCTGGAGAGAGGCTGTGCTATCAACCTGTTGATACAGAATTATTTTTATTGTATAAATAGCATGCTCATTTTCATGATGGTTGGTGGGTTGCTGGCTTGCTGTCAGGACGTAGGACTCCCCACCACCTGGCAGAGTTCTGACATTGACTAACTGAGGGGAGCTTTCAGTGCCTTTAAAACTTAATGAGCACCCAAATCTGCCATTTTCCCACCCAAGATAGCTATACGTCCTGGAACAGAAGAGATGAATGAAATTGGTTGAGCAACATCGTGCTTCACAAGTCGGGGGGTGGACTCTAGAGGCTGATGTTTCTGTTTATCTTTGACAAATAGAACCTCTCACAGGTCATGCGTTCCATTTTCTCCACAGAATTGCACCTTCCCATGGAGAGGCTCGACCAAATCCGGAAGAACCTGTCGATGAAGATGAAGATGTTCAAGCAGAAAGGATAAGGACAGCAGCCGCCCTGACCACTTCAGACCTAGAGGAGGTAGAAAATCCATTGACAAAGTGCATGCTAGTGGAATGTTCAAGAACTATCAAGAATAGAGGCTGGGGTGCTGGTTTTCATTGTGAAAGTCTGGAGGGTGGTACACTTTCGTAATTCTTAAATACGCAGGCACTTTTTTGGCATGTCCTGCAAGCTCAAGGAAGGACAACACAATGGTTCTAGTCTTCTTTTGAGAAAAATGGACTTTAATGAGTAGAGCTATAATTTCAAAACCAAGTTTCATGAGTTAAGGAATTTGTGTGAGATATGTTATAAAATCCTAATAGAAATTAAGATCTTAAGGGTTATTCTTTTATTGGGCATAGGCATTGTCATGTTCCCATGAGATTAGACACTTCTGAGAAGGCAGTGAGCTGGCTTCCATGAAATGATACTATTTTCTCACTCCATTTAGAAGCAAGAAACATCAATGGATGCATGTTACATCTGAAACAAACAATAGAATTACCCTGAACTCAAAATATGGTTTGGTTCATGACATAAGTCATGAACAGTCCAGCAGGAGAATGTAGGAACAGAAAAGTCTCTGATGTTTAAGAGGAAAATCACTTTGTCATCTATTCCAGAAACCCATCATAATTGCTAGCTGTCTGCACAAAGAATATACAGACCAGAAGAAAAATTGCTTTTCAAAGCGGAAGAAGAAAATAGCAGCAAGAAATATCTCCTTCTGTGTTAACAAAGGTTAGGAAGAATCACCTTTTTATTCACCATTAATTTTAGAAATACCCATTGAACATGTATGTTATACAGGCACTATTTGTACCTGCCAAAACATTCATTCCTTCAACCTATAATTCGCGAGTGTTCTGGGAACTGTTTTAGGTTCTGAAAATATAATTATGAAAGAAATAAGCAAGTTCCTGTCCTCATGGATTTTATTACCTAAGAGGGACCAACAAACAAAAATAACTTAACAAGAAAAGTATCAGAGATCACATAGGCAAGTCTACGTGCAATGTTCAAATATGTGAAATGACGTGTGTGACTTGCACGTGGGGTTAGGGAAGACCTTCCTTGAGCAATAACACTTGAGCCCCAGTCTTGGTGAGGAGAGGATGCCAGCTTTGTGAGCGTGAAGAGGTAAGAGTACTCCAGACAGACGAAACCAAGGGACAGGGACTCAGGCATGGGGAGCCCGGTGGATCATATGTAGGTGGAAGGGATGACAGTGAAGAAACCAGATTCTGTGCAGTTTTGTGAAATACAGCAAAGAATTTAGATTTTATAACAAGTTTAGACAGTGTTTTATCACCATTTAATTGATATTTTGAAAAAAAATATACACTCATTATTGTTTGTTCGTAAATTTGGGTTGTGGATAAGTTAAGAGACCTTTAAGTTCAGGTGAAAGATGATGGTGGCTCAGACACAGGTGGTGAAAATGTCCCTAACTTCTCAAGCTTAGGAATTACTCGTATACTCAGCACACCAGGAGCATCTACTATAACTATAGAAAAAAAATTGGGGCACATTTTTCCACAAAAAAGTAATACGAAAAAAAAAAAAGGACAGACAGACGTATTGACATCAAATCCATAAGCTTTCTACTAACATTTTATATAATTATACGAGTTAAAGTATGTGTTGGTGGCATGGACTACATATGTGTTAGAAATCTCAAAATGGTACCGAGGGGTTATTGAAGGGACAATTTTGTGTTAATCAGTGTTTTACTTCCAGTATTGACAGTGATTCTCTTTCAGGTGAAATTTTTGGATTGCTAGGACCCAACGGTGCTGGTAAAAGTTCGTCTATTAGAATGATATCTGGGGTCACGAAGCCAACGGCCGGAGAGGTAGTGAAAAAGGAAGCTTCAGTTTTTATTGCCAAAATAGAAATTTAATGATAAATACAGTTTCTATCATTGTAAGGCTACACTTTCAGTAGTTTGTCATTTTTAAAATAACAAATATACGAAGTAACCTCTATATATTTGAGTCTCAAAAAATGTAGACTATTTATTAGCTATGTGGCAGATTCTTGAATAGTTGCATGATTGGAGAAAAGGCTACATGTGTTTCTAAAACCAGTCTACTTTCTTAGGTGGAACTGAAAGGATGTAGTTCGGTTTTGGATCATCAGGGAGGCGGCAAGGTCAAGTTCCTGGGGTACTGCCCTCAGGAGAACACGCTGTGGCCCACCCTGACCGTGAGGGAACATCTGCAGGTGTTTGCTGCTGTGAAAGGGCTGAGGAAAGGAGACAGCACCGCTGCCATTTCAGGGTACAAAGAGGTCATGTGACTCCTTTGTGTCATGAGACAGGGAGGCTGTCCCTTGATGGTGAATTCACTTGTAGAGAATGCGTAGTAGAAACGATGTTTCCACCTTTCAGAGAATGTCAGTGGTCAGTAGAGCAGGTATAGAGGACAGGACCTGTTTCCTGCATCCCTGATTGAGAGATCTTTCAAAAAATAATTGCATGAAATAATTGGTAAGTGAATGAATGATCATCCATTTCAGTTTCAAATTCAGAATTCTAGTTATTCTTAAAAACACTTTATGAGATGAGAAAGATCTTTCATGTTCCAAAATAAACTTTTCCCCCACTTTGGTCATAGTTAGCGTTTTGAGAATAAAAGCACCAAGCTCCCCTCCAATGCTGTTACTTTTCTGTGTGATGACATTTTCCTCCAATCCTCTTTTGATATCTGATAGTCTCATCCTGTTTTCCATCAGATTGGTGGATACTTTCAAACTGCATGAACAGCTGAATGTTCCAGTGCAGAAACTAACAGCAGGAGCCACTAGGAAGGTACGTGTGGTGTGTGAAGTTATTCTGAGGGCAGACGTGGTGGTGGCAACAAAGGCGGGTGTTTCTCTGCATTTCAGTTGTGTTTTATGCTGAGCATCCTGGGAAATTCACCAATCCTGCTTCTGGATGAACCATCTACAGGCCTGGATCCAGCAGGACAACAGAGGATGTGGTGAGAATTACAAGCCAGAAGCACAACGAATCTTACATAAAAGTTGCATTTTGAAACTGACCTCAGAAAATCCAATTCACTGCTCTCCAAGTTAGTGGAGCTAGTCTACATTCTTAGGAACACAAACATTTAACAAATAGGTTCTCTAATGTTGCATCATGTTCATGTGACATTTGTATTTTAAACAAGCAAAACAAAAAAACCTCTAAGTATTTTATTAAAGTTTCAGGCCTTGCCATTTGGACTGTATTTTAATTTGTCTTTTTAATTATTGAAGTGCCTGTAACTATTGCCTTAGAAACTGTTAACTTACTGACATAGTTTTCCCATTTTCTTTTTTCTGCCCTTTTACTTAATCTGTCAAATGTGTTTATCCAGTTATTCTTAGTTTTTAAATTCTTTTTAGTTTCCTATCTAGAACTTTCCATTTAGACTTATAAAATTCTCCAATTCAGTTTCATGTTTGTGACTGTTCCATATTTATCCAGCTTTTAAAAAGAACTTTGTTCTGGACACTTTATAAAAATGTAAAGAGAATTATTTATTAATCCATTATACCCATCACTCAGTTTCAACAGTTACACCCACTTCCTTTCCCTACGCCTCAGTTATTTTGAAGCATATACTAGGCAGCATGTCCTTTATTTATAAATATTTTAGTTAGTTTCTGCAAAAGATGCGGAGTTTTTAAAATAACCAGAATACCATTAGCACAACTAAAAATACTACAAACTTTTCTTTGTTATCAAAAACCTAATCAGTAGTCACATTTCCCTGTTTTTGTTTGTTTTCTGTCTATACATTTCCCCTCCATCTCTCTTTGTTTTTTCCTATGCTCTCTTTATAATGGCATTGATTCTTTGACTCACTTCAGGCAGATGATCCAGGCAGCCATTAAAAACACAGGGAAGGGAGCCCTCTTGATCACCCACTACCTGCCCGAGGCCGAGGCCATTTGTGACCGCGTCGCCATCATGGTGTCTGGAAGGTTGAGGTGGGTGTTTTTCTAGAGCCTGCACTTGACCCCCCAAAATGAAATTCTCATGAATAGACCAAAGTCACCATGGCAGCTGGAGTTCTTCCTCTCAGCTCCCTCCATGATGTTTTATCCCTTACATTTGAAATTTTAGAATAATATAAAAGATCTCAGGGCCAGTATTTGTTCCAACATGTATTCTTTCCTTCTTGCCCATAGATCCATCGGCTCCATCCAGCACCTGAAAAGCAAACTTGGCAAGGATTACATTCTAGAACTAAAAGTGAAGGAGATTTCTCAGGTGACCTTGGTCCACACAGAGATTGTGAGGCTTTTCCCACAGGCTGCACGGCAGGAAAGGTGAAAAGGGAGCTTGTGATTATGGAGAAACCATTGGCTTTACCCACTCGGTGGTTCCTTTTCTGCTCTGTGAGATCGTCAGCGGGACTTGACTTTATAGTGAAAGTCAGGGGCCTGAAAAACTGACTTGTTGAGTCTTCCAGATGATGAGATTTGGGAGCCACCCAGGAAGCTGCATCTTTCATGGTTGTCCTTGGTCATCCAAGGCTGGTCCCCAGGTCTGGAAGGGGACTTGGAAAAATTGTAGGGAAGCAATTTCTGATGACTCAAACTCACACAAGACCACTGTTGGGCCCATGACACACTCCCTGGGCCTCCTTGTAAATATTTAAATTAAAAGATGTAAATATTTATAATTTAAAAGATATAACTATTTAGGGTGAATGTCACTCATAAGCAACAAACAGAAACTGAGATAATCAAAGAATGTCCCTTTAATCGAGTTCTTATGCCTCAAAATGGAGAATAGAAAGGTGTGTGTGTGTGTACGCGTGCATTTGTGTGTTTGTGTATATATGTGTGTTACTGGCAGGAAGGCAAGGAAGGGGAGCAGGAACTGAATTTGAAATTCTTTGGAAAGAGAAGCGCACCAAAGCAGCAGAACGGAACAACTGCTATTTCCATTTTAGCACAGTATAAATACACTCTCAATGACATTGTCCAAGGTATATGCCAGGGCACATACCTCAGTCCTACTTCTCAACCTTTAGGGTCACAAATCCCAGAAGTGGGCGCTGGCCTGATAAGGGCCAGTGTCAGGGGCATGGGCAGCTGAAGGGCTACCTGGGAGCCTCAGACTTCTGTTGGGGGAGGAGCTGAGGCGGGGGCAGGAGGTCATGCAGCCAAAAGTAACACATGGAAACGAGATGCCAAAAATCAGTCCTGGCTCTTCTTTCTTCAGAGGTCAGGGAAGTTTTTTGTTTTAACATTTTTATTAAAAATGCAGCTAATACACAATATTATATTAGTTTCAGGACACCATAGTTATTCAACATTTCTATACCTAAAGAAGTGATCGCCTTGATTAAGACCAGCAACCATCTGACACCGTACTGTGTTCTCATGATACTATTGAGCATGCATTCAGTATTACTTTGTATTAATTTCAGGTGTACAGCATAGCAGTTAGACATTTATATAATTTCTGAAGTGATACCCCTGGAGGTGAGGAATGTTTTTAGTTAAAGCTTTTTTTAATCTCTTCACTATTATGTCCCTTTCTCCCAACCTCATACCTCTCTTTCCTTAACTTCCTGGTGACAAGGATGAAATACTAAACTGGAATTAGTTCCAACTTAATTTTAATCTAATCACAGGGATTAGGTCAGAATATCTGTGTTCAACAACAAAAGGTTTACATAAACTGAGCAGAAATGTCCTTTTCCTAGATGATTTCTTAGAGAACTATCTTTAACAGCCAGCTACCAAAGCCATTTTAAGAATTGTGCATTGATTAGTTATCTTATTTATTTCCTATGTAAACCATACATTATTTGCATTAATTTTATTTTATACAGGAAAATGCTAATAATAGCAATAATTATTTTAATGGTCATTTCCCCCCCCCCCCCCATTCCCAGGTATTCTTCCTTCTTGACCTATAAACTGCCCATGTTGGATGTTCACCCTCTATCTCAGGCCTTTCACAAATTAGAGGCAGGTAAGAGTGATCATTTTTAAATAAAACTTTTGAAGAATTAATTCAGACTTAGATAATAATTTAATGGGAGATCATTGTGTTATGAATTTTTAAAAACAGGCCCCATAGGGTGTGATTTTTAAGAATTCTGATGGTAGATAATGGTGGGATTTAACCCCAATGTTAGTTAATCCAGAAAACACATAATCATGCCTGACTGGTTTTACTGAGAATCTGTGACCTCAGAAAGCCCATCAGTCCTGCCTCCTTTGCTTACATGTCCACAGTGAGTTCACTCCCCTTGTCCTAAATTATTACTTCTTTCCTCTTCTTATTATACATATCTGTTTCCTTCCTGGTTTTCTCCCCCCAGTCAATGCCCTTGCTTTGTATTTCACTAATAAAATAAAGGCAACAGAAAACCTCCCTGCATCTGGGCTGTGTACCCCCTTCCTGTTAATGATGAATGATCTGTCTGTGTCTCCAGCAAGGCCATTCCCTGCAGTGTGCATAACTCCTCTTGCCACTTGAAATTGTCCATTTTCTTTCTTCATCATTTTTTTCCTACTTTTAACTGGGTCATTCCCAACAGCAGTCAATTACACAGTTCCTGAAGAAATTTAGTATCTCCCAAAGGCACATACTCGTGTACTAAGTAATAAAACACATATTGTCAAAATGTAATATGAGAAAATTCTAATGCCAGGATTACGCCACTATGCATTTATATTAACTCTCTGGCTTTTCATGATTTCATTCTTTCACCAAGCATTTATTTATTCAGTTCTATGTTTCATTTATATTAATGATTTCCATTTTTATTTTGTATAACTTTGAAAAAGTTCTTGGTAATAAATTCTAAACATCTACTACTAGTCTTTTTGTGTTTTTAGTCAAACGTAACTTTCACCTGGAATACTACAGCCTCTCTCAGTGCACATTGGAAAGGGTGAGTCAACCTTGACGTTTTGTATCATCTTCGTAAATTTCACATGAAAGTAATGTGTGTTTTTCCTCTTTATTTGGAAGACAGTCAACAACCTGATACTACTTTTTCCCTCTTTGTTTTCTATCTAGGTATTTCTAGAGCTTTCTAAGGAGCAAGAGGTGGCAAATGTTGATGAAGAGGTTGATACAACTATGAGATGGAAGCTTCTCTCTCATTCAGACGACCCATAAAACCTCAAGCCTGGTTATTCCTTGTTGAAGTCACATAAGCAAATTATGTATAATAATTTGCAGTATGTATAATTTAAAAATTGTTAACATCAATATTAGGTATGGTTTGTATATTTAGTCAAGGAATAAATACATTTAAAAATTATTCTCCCCCTCAAATGTAGGGATGATAGACCTGCAGTAAAAGCAGTATAGAGTTTTAATGAAAAGTGACCTGAAGAGTCAGCACTGGGTGGGCTTGGAGGAAATGAAACCTCAAACTTGGAATTTTTCGAAGCATGACTCCTTTGGAATATGACATTTACTAAAAAGTTCTCTTGCTGAAATATGTGAGGGATATATTCACCAGCCAGAAGCTCTGTGATTGCTGCATACTGGTTTGTAATATATCAGGTTCATATGTTTGCTTTAATACCCAAGTACAACTGAAGAGTCTTCCTTGAACCCTTGTCAGAAATTGTCTTGAAATTCACAGAGTTAGGACTCCCTTGGCTCACAACCAAGTAAGCATGTGCATTGGAAAAGCAGTTCAAATACACCTTTTATAAACAGGTGAGAGCCACAACACCATTTGTTCAGACTTGTAAAATTTGAATATGTCATATTAAGTCATGATGGGGGGGTGCTGATTTCCCTCATCACCTCCCCAGTAGTTTTCTGGTTATGTACTGCTGTTTTAAAATAATGTTAACATGTGTATGCACATGTGCATATCTACACACATACGTATCTTTTCTATTACTCAGTTTAAAAAGTCTGTCAACTTTACATATTTTTTCCCTTAAACAATAGCTGTATCATTTTGAATATCACCAGATAAAAAAGACCAAGAAGTATTACTGCTGTTTTTGGAGATATGTTTTATAACTTAACAAATTTTTTTGGCTCAATGAAGAAAATTTGTATAATGGGGAAAATATAGAAATTGAATAAAGTTGAATAAGAAAATCACTATAATTTCTCCGCACACGAAAAAAATCAATGTAGAGTTGGAATCCTTATGGTACCTATAATTTCCTAATAAGGTATACAAAGGCTGTCTGGAAAAAATCCAGCCATACCTGCCTCATATATGCATATTTGCTGATGTAACATTGAAATTGTTTTAATTTACTTTTAAATTTATGATGAGGTTGAAGCTTCATGTGTTTGCATATTTTGTGTTAATTATTTGTATTCTTTGCTCAGGCAAGAGGCAAAGTTTATTAAGCATAGCAGAAAGGAACCAACACAGAGCAAGGAAATGTTGGGGTGACTCCGAAAGGAAGCTGGGGCAGGGCTTTAAAGGGAGGTGAGCGAGGTAAAAGCTATGTCAAGGCACGAAAAAGGAGAGGTTTCTTGGCACCTGCGCAGTGTGACTACATGCTTCTTCATGTGTTGTTTTGTCTTACCAGCATGGTAAATCTCCACTCCGGGGGTGATTTTTACTATACAAATTAGCGAAAAGTCACCTTGGGAACACTCGTTGGTCCCACTGCGCATATGTGGTATTAGGGCCACTCCCTTGTTGCTGGCGCATATGCAGTGTTAGGGCCACTCCCTTGTTGCTGGCGTGAGGATCTTTGTGGTTTGCCTCCCAAGGACCCTTGATGCCCATTGGTGGTACCCTCGGGTGAATATTCTTGTGAAAATGATCAGGCTCCAGCAGCTGACCTTTCTGACTAACTCAACTGTAGGAAGTTGCCCTCCTGTCTCACTAACATTGTCCTCCTTTGCCAGGCACATCTGTTGGTCTGTTCTTATTATACAGTTTGCTCCCTACTTCACATAAAAATACCTTAACTCTCAGGGGTGAAACCTTTACCTCATGTTGTCATATTTAAATCTTCTCTCAGTTCTCATTTTCATCTCCTTTCTTCTTGTGACAAAGAAACTCCCTTTTCCTTCTCAAAGGCTGGCTATCCTCATGTATTGGTTCTGATCCAATCCCTTCTTACAACCCCACAAAAGGGGCAATGTTTCATCGCTTACTTAATTTCTCCTGTATTTTTGTTATTTCCCTTTTCCTTCCTCTTCTAAAAACCATCTTTAAGAAACAAACAAACAAAAAACCTACCCTTGACCAAAAAAACTCATTTTGGCTACCACCCAGCAAAGACCTTTTTATTTGTAACCAGCTTCTAGGAAAAAAAAAATAAATGATAGCCTTTTTTTGTTTTGGTTTATTTTTTTCTTCCCTACTTCACATTTAACATTATACCTTTAAAACCCAAAATACATGTATTGAGCAACCTTCATGTCCCAGATGCTGTGATGTGTACAGCTGTGAAGTTTCTGTAGTGCCCCCTTAGCAGTTTGCAGTCTATGGTGGAAGAGAAATGCTAATTAGTTTCAAGTATGGAGAGGTACATACTACAGTAGCAGTAACCACAGTGTGCTACGGCCGCTCCTGGAAGACGTGTTAACCCACAAGAAAGGAAGGCTAAGAAGGCTCCCTAGGGAGGAGAGGTCAGACTTGAGACCTGCAGAACAAGAAAGAATTGGGCAGATAGAGGTAGATATTATGAGAAGGCCAGTTGAGAGGAAGGGTTCATTCCAGGAGAGCAAATAGAGGTACATGAGAATGCGGCATGTTCATTTAAAAGGTGTAATCATGGGTTAATATGATCGAAGTTGGAGCAAGAGTTAAGGCAAAGGAAGGCTAGAGAGAGAAGCAGGAACCAGATGATGAAAAGTCTTGTGTATTTCTGCAGAGAAACTGGGATACTGTGGAGATTCCAATGAGGGTGACACTATAAAAATGATGTGTTGCAAAGATGGTTTATATGTGGTGCGAAAATGGATTGCTTTCAAGCTTCAAGATGATAGATAAGCAAAAAATAAGACGAGGATAATAGATTCAAATAACTAATGAACTTCCGGGGGTGGGGCGGTGGGGGAAGGAATAGAAAGACTAGAAGGGAGGCAATATTTGACCAAAGTATTAGCTGAAAATTTCCTGGAACATGACAAAAAAGACACACGTTCTTTAATTGCAAGTGACCACAAAGTGCTATGCACAACAAAGAAAAAAAAAAAACAAAAACAAAAGCTACACTTAAGCCCCTTGTCACAAGATTTCATACACTTGTAGTGAAAGAGAAAAATCCTAAAATGCTCTAGTGAGAGAAAGAAAATACCTCCAGTTAACGAGAATCAAAGTTGTGTAAGCATTCTTCTCAGCAAAACTAAGTGTGAGAAGGCACTGACATGCTATTTTTAAAGGGAATGATGTAAGATATCTTCAGTCAGGGTCAAAAAGAAAAATAGAAACAAAAAACCCAGAATGACAGACTAACAGAAGAAATATAGGTGGAGAAAATGGAGAGCTTTATTAAATAATTTACAAATGGCCAAAAACTATATTAAAATTTGCTTGATGTCACAAGTAATCAAAGCAACACATATGATAAGTAATCAAGGTGGTAGTATTTGTATTTATTTATTTATTTATTTATTTATCAGTCAGGTTAGGGATTTTTTTAAAATGTCCATTATTTCCAGTTTGGACAAAGCAATGGAGAGTATAATCACTAGCATTTATTGTGTGCTCATTCATTGCTAGGTACTGTGCTAAATACTTCACTTGTGTTGCTTTCTTTCATCCCTACCGTACTCCTAAATTCTAAATTTTTTTAATCCTGAATGATCCTGTTGAAGACTCTGTATCATATAAGTGAGGACACTGGGGCTTCCAAGGTCACTTATGTAGTATTGCAGAGCTACTCAGGAGTAGAGCTAAGGTTTCAAAGTCAGTTAAACTGAAGGACTTAAACCTGTAAGGGGAGGGACAGAGGCACATATATAGCAGATAATGGATGAGATATAGGTTGAGATATAGATTGGCTTTTTTTTTTAACATTGCCAGAGTAACATATGTCCACATGCGTCTGTCAACATGTAAGTGGGATCACCAGTAGAATGAAGTATTAATGCCAGAAAGTTCCAACTCTGAACTTTGCAGATGAGGGAAGGACAAAAGGACTAGGGGAACCTAAAAGAAGGAACAGCGAAACAGCGATCAGTGTAGAAACAGGGAACAGGAAAACCACAGGAAAGCTTACTTTAGAAACTATAAAATCAGATGACTAGACAAAATGGATTGGTTATCTTAAGGACCTACACTCCCTCATGGAAAGTTAAAGATTTGCAAACTAGGCAAAAATAAACATATAATCATACTGTTTCAAGTTGACATCCTATAAGCAGGTAATAGAGGTAGGTCAAAATATTCCTGAGAAATGCAACTGCAAATAAAAATATATATTGCACAAAGGCTGTTTCAAGGCCAAACTCCTACCCTCGTAAAACAGGACCACGTAGAATGTTTATTATGCTTTTAAGGAAAAAGAAAAATTTTTGGAAAGTATCTGACAAAACCCAAATGCAGGCAGTGCAACTGGATCTGAAGAAGGATGAAAAACAAGACCAGAAAAGTTCCTGAGAAGTGAGCAGATATTCTCAGTCTGTCTCTTGATTAGGCCATTGTTGGGCCACTTCATTCTTCTCTCTGCAGCTCAGGTTTCTCTGGGTTTGCACTCACAGAATGAAGGCTAAACACAGGTCCCAGGGTGCCACGTACTTGGTACAAGTAGCCAGGAAAGAATCCAAGGGGAATGTTTTAACCTGATGCAAAGTCGACATGGCCTCACTCTTTTCATCTGTGAAATGGGGGTGATTACCATTATGCTTACCTCATGAGATTATCATGTCAACGAAATGTGTTCGCATCTAAGTGTGCTTTGCATATAGTAAGTATATCATACAATAAAATTACAAGACCATTCCTCTTTTGAAATCCCCCCAATACTATTTCTTTTTAATTGGAAGGCTGTACTAAAGCTTATTTAGAAGCATGAGACATGTGACTTGCTCAAGAAGATGCTGACAAAGAAGAGTAACGGGGGTGGGCACTGTGAATGCTACAGGAGTTGGTACACATGATGGAAGAGGATAGAGTCCAGAAGTCAACTAAGACCGGAGCACATAAACTCTGTCCTAGATACAAAGTTCTAGGGAAGAGGAGTTGCTGAGAAAAATGTCTTAAATTATATTCCCTGTGTACAAATTGCTGGTGTTATTATTAAATGTGATCATTTTGTATGTTCTACAGAAGAAAGCAGACATACAGAAACAATCAGAAGTAGTTTTTTTTTTTTTTTGGTTTTTTGGTGTTTGTTTTTTTTTTTAAGTTTGACAGTCTCATGCATTAATGAGTTCAGTCTGCTTCTCTTGGCTTGCTTGAGCAATTTTTTGGACTCATAATTAACAAAAGAGTAAAATGATCAAATAAGTATTGAGAGAATGGGAAATAGGTAAGAAAGATTTCATGGGATTTGTATGGACAATGGGACACAGGACGACATGTCTGTTGGATTTAAGAATTGCATGCTTAGCACACTATGTCCCCTTTAGTTGTGTGTTCAGGAAGTCATTACAGCTTAGAAGAACTTTGACTTACTGACTGCCAGCTAAAGACAAACTTCATAGTTACAAGTAGTTTTGGAACTGCCTAGTCTTCGACTTCTATGAAATGCTCAAAAGAGATAACAGGGCAGCTCTTACCTGTTACAAATGTTTCTTAAACAATAGGGAAGACAGGACTTACTAAAACACAGTGGTTGCTTACAGAGCAAGGAGTTTGTTCTCTGGGACCTGTTGCAAAAATAATGAGCCTGTAAGTCTTGGGAGCACAGGAAGTTTCCATATGACATTGCTCTGAAGATGCTTCTATTTTGCACTTCAAATAAGATGCTGCCGTTACTGCTCATGCAATGCAACTGAGATGCAAATGAAAACTCAAGAGTTCATTTTGTTACCCTGAAAAAAAAATCATATTGCTTCATTGCCATGTGTCTAGATCCAGGTTATAAGAACTAAATTTCAGTCCAAGGTTTTGAGTTACTTTCTGACTGGTTTGGTATACTTCTAGCTATCATTAAAAAAGTAAAAATCTACCCCCAACCTCTTTTCTGTTCTTCTCTGAATGCTTTATTTATCTTTCTTGAAAATACTGTTTTTGGAGATCCACTCTTTCATGAGGGCCTTGTATGAAAAAGCTAATTGAGAAAGACTAAATCCTTTTTGGTTTGATAATTCCTAATGTTTTGTTTTCTCCAGCCAGCCATCTGCAACTACACACTCCCCATTGAGGAACTGGCGGGGGGACAAAGAAATGGAAAACTGTACAGAAGTCACCATGTGATGTGAGCAGGGAGTTTTTTGGCAGCTCGTCTCAATTAATACCCTAATCCCTTTCAGAAACCAGTCAAAAGTGGAACTATTCACAATGAACACGAAATGAAAAGCAGGATGTGGTAGTGGCTCAAAAGGAATGTGACTGCTTCTCCAGGACATGCAGAGAGAGACCCGCGGATGAACTGTTTCTGGATTTTTTTCTAGCTTTCCTGAGAGTAAGTTAACTTCTAAAATTGTGGTGGTTTTTGCATTTGGAAGTATAATGTATGACTTCAAGTAGGAAATGCCAAACATTTGGATGGAAACTGTTAAATGCAGTACATTATTAATGAGGCATTTTGATTTTTCAGATCATCTGAGTGTTTTATATTGTATAGCTAAATAACCAGTTGGAAAACTTAAGATCTTTTTTGCATTTTTACCCCATTGTTAATGCATATTTGGCCAAATAACATATATTATCTCGTAGGCTATTGGGCAAATTGAAAAGAATGTAACTTTATGTCGCCTCTTCGTAAATATGAGCTATTTGCCAGGTTATTAAAATACTTATTCTTTTTGTTCGTTTTCAATTTTACTGCCAGAGGATTTGTAAGCACTGGGTGGGGGAGGACAGGATACATGATTTTTTTAGTCTTGAATTGTTTTAACTGACTTGAGAATACTTTCATTAAGAAAACTTAAGACCATATTTTCATTGACCTTGTTTATTGTACTAAATATTAATGTATAAGAATTTTTATCTAATTTGTTATATAATGTAGTTGTCTTTGCATACCAGGAATTGTATCTGATTGGAAGTGACTGAATTTTTATAACCAAGTTATTATTTCTAGATCACATAATTTCCTATTCAGAACGAGTTAAATTAAATGCTTTGTGCTACTGTGAATAGTATTTTTCTCCTGGTATTTAAATCAGGGTGTGTAGTGGGAAAAAGTCATTCTTAACAGTTAGAAACAAATAGCCAAAATTGGGACAATTAGATCATGTTAATTATTCTTTTTTCATAAGTAATTTCCAACACATGCAGTTATCCACTGATAGAAAGAAAAACTAGTAGGCAATGTATTTAAACCTTTCAGGTACCACGGTTTGCCATGGCATTGATTTCCTAATCTGAGACGTAGCAGTTGATTTCAGTTGGGTCCTCCAGGCTGTCACAGCCTGCTCTGACGCATTGTTATCAGAGGCTCATCCACATAGCTTCTGAATCCAGTTTGTTCATTTCTGGACAATTTTTTAAACATAAATTCATGCTCTCCGATGTCCCACAAAGGGGCATATCCTAGAAGGAACCTCCAGCAACTATTTCTGTCCTAAAACCCTTACCCTAGACGACATTCAGATTTCTCTCTGTCTTGTTCCCAGTCCTCTTTCATGCTCCTGTCTTCGTTTCCTATTGCTGCCGTGACAAATGACCCCACATTTAATGGCTCAAATCAAAACAGGTTTATCATCTTATAGTTCGGGAGGTTAAGAGGTGTGATGTGGGTTTCACAGGACTAAAATCGAGTTATTGGTAGGGCTGTCCATTCTGGAGGGTGTAGGGAAAATTCTGTTTTCTTGCTCCCCCCCACCCCCAGCCTCTCGGGGCTGCCCCGCTTCCTTGGCTCATGCCCTTTTCCCCTCCATCTTCAGAACCAGCAATGGGTTGAGTCCTTCTAACATCCCATTACTCTGACTTTCTTTGCTGCCTCCCTGTTCCATTTTTAAGGACTCTCGTGACGACCCTGGGTCTGCTTATATGATCCAAGATAACCTCCCTGATTTAAATAGAGTCAGGTGATTAGCAACCTTACCCTCATCTGCTACCTTAATGCGCCTTTGCCATGTAATGGAATGTATTCACAAATTCCAGGATTAGAATGGGACCGTTATTCTGCCTACAATGTTCTCTTCAATTCTCCCTTGACTTTCAGATTTAAGTAGCAGCAGTGAAGTATTTCCCTGAAATAAACTATAATTAGTCCTTATCTAGTCATTGGAATGGACAATTGTCTTCCACTGACAACAGCAGAGCCACGTGGGTGCCTGCACCAAGTTATGCCCATATTGCCTAGAATGCATTTCCAGTTCAAAGACATCCAAGTGCAGATTTATCTGATTCATGTATCTGTTGCCAGTTTGCCGTGATCCCTACTGCCAGCCCCACCTATCCAGCCATGTGCATGGGAGGGTAACAGACACCACGGACCTGAAAGTGATTTGGGTTGCTCTTTTCTACTGACAATAAAACTGGACTGTGTGCTCTGCAACTATCAAAGTGTGATTTTAGGCTTAAATCATATTCTAGTTTTATTGCAAATAGAGATTTCTTCCATGTTCTTCTTTAGTGTTGTCCATTTTGGTAGACTTTTCAAAAGGAAATTGGGCAAATCACCTTTTCACGACCACTTTGAGGCTATCGGCTTGGTTTTTATTCTGTTATAAACTGTTGACTCCCTCCTGAACTACCCCATTTCTATCCTGTTAACTTGATTTTTTGTACTTTTCCCTTTTTCTTTAATTTCAAAAATATTATTTCTTTTTCATCATATTTGGAACTAGGAGGTCTTTTTAGGAAATATGCCTGTCTTCCTACTACCTTGAAAAATTAATTTCCATTGTACTTTTTACAATATATTTTCTTTAATGTATTTTCTTGCAACTGTATTTTCTTCTTTTTGGATGTCTCTTTACCAAGTACTTTACTTTTGATCATTTTTTTTTCTTCTTTTTAGTTACTTTTTATCTTTCATTATTTTCAAGTGTGTTTGAATTTTCTTTGAAAATTTGGGAGGGATTAGAAAATTCTTCTCTGTATAATAGAAGATGTTATGTTACTTATGACTTTAGCGAGAATTTTTAATATGACATTTACTTTTAATTTTTTTTTACCATCTGTCTTCTTGAAGATTTTCAATATTTCTTTTGTTTATTGTAATAAAATTTTCTTTTTAAAGAGTATGTGTTTTTTGTTTGTTTGTTTGTTTTTGTTGTTGTTGTTTGCCTTTTGAGGGTAATCTACCTTTCCTTGCATTCCAGAGTGTGTGGGGGGCTCCTGATCACGACTGCACAACTGAAGCCTGTGAATAAAAATCTGACGGGTCCCTCACTGCCTGTGTGGCTGTAGGTAGACTCTCTGGTCTTGCACTGAAGGGAGAATTGATCCACACACTCCCTAGAAGAATTTCTACAACAGCATGGCACACTGGTTAAGAGTGAGGGCTCCAGACGTTACCATCTGGTTAAATTCGTGGTTGTGCCACCATTGTCTGGGAGAGTCACTCTGCTTCTCTGTGACTCATTTTCTTCATCTGTAAAATGAGGAGAATAATAAGATTTATCCCAAAGGTTTATGTGAAGATTATACTAATTAAGTTCTATAAAATACTTAAAACTACCTGGAACGCAGGAAAGCATCATTATATGTTAATATTATTTTCTCTCCAATATCCTATCATCAAACTACTTTCAGTGTTTCTGTTCCAACCATAATGAGCAGTATGAAATTCTGTGAGATTTCATGCACTTTTTTTTAATCTACTTGCTTTTGGATTTTCTTACTGTGGGGCTTATTGTTTGTTTTTTTAATGGTTGGCTTGGGATGTTTTTGGACTTCACTCATAAAAGGTTGATAAAGATCAACTTGACCCTACTTTTGATTAAATGACAAAGTAACTGGTCCAAACAAAGTTTCTTCCTTGTTTTGGTTATTTATTTGCTTGAATTTCCAACTCTCACTTTATAAACAACCTCCATTCCCATTTTCCACGGCCCCACGTAACCTTTTCATTATACTTGCTAGCAATCCTTTTTGTTCCTGGATATTCTTAAAAAATGTGTATTGCATGTAGTGTTAATATAATGTAAATGATATCGTGATATAACTCTCAGTATCTTTTTTAAATTGGCACTATGTTTTTTAAGAAATCTTCATGTTGATGAGGAGTGGATACCAATCCATTGCTTCTGAATTTTATACAGTACTCTATGGATTGCATTCATTAAAAGTTGTTTAATAGCCCTGTGCCACAATCATTTTTATTATGAAGAGCATCTTCACACAGGTACCCCCATGGGCCCATGTGGAAAGTTCCTTGGCATACATACCCAGGAGCAGAATTGATGAGTGACAGTACTAATGAATTGGTAATACATTACTAAAATGACTATAAATCTATACTCACACCAGCACTACATAACGTTTCTTTATCCCCGTTAGAATATTGAACAGTGCCAAGTTGTGGGGACAGCAACACCTGACTTTATTAAACTCTGCAAGTTTTGTCAGTCTGATGAGAGATAAATATAAATTATATCTAATAACTAAAAATTTTAAATTATTTCTTTCAATACTGAGCTTGAACATCTCTTTATGTATTTGTTCTTGTTTTTTGTATTCCTTCTTTGCTGCACATGCAATTGGAAACAACTTTTATGATATTTCTTTTTTGTTTGATTGTGCAATGTTTTCTATGTCAGACCTTCACATTGACTTCCTTTGCTTCCTTGTTTTAAAATAAACAGATCAGAATGAACAAGAGGCACATAAGCGTGAGTCAGCAAACATGGGCCCTTCTCTGCAAGAATTTTCTTAAAAAATGGAGGCTGAAGAGAGAGACCTTTTTGGTATGGTTCAGAGTCTATGTGTTCTCATTATTTAATGTTTCATATATGTTCTATTTCTAAGTAACAGGCTGGGTAATTTTTTTCAAAATCTGGACTTTGCTATTATTTCAAATAAGATTTCTTTAAAATTTTATCATTCTTATATGTCTTACTGGAAGCATTTTTAGACAAATTCAAATTCAGAAAACCCCTGAAAAATAAAGCTCAATCTTATGAACGTGTGTGCACGTACTTGTGTGTTCTTTCAACAAGTATGTATTGAACGCTTAGATTGGCGGGAATAAGGTCTACAAAAACCCCTGCATGAGTAATGATTATATAAATACATATAAATATAAAAGTTGGATTCTACTCTATATAGATGTTTTGCTACCATCTTTTTGATCCTTTTTTATTATAAGCATTATATCTGTTAATTTACATATCTAACTAGGTAGATTAGGTATAGATATAGACCAACATGTATAGCTAAAATAAGACCATATGGCGAATAAAGTATACTTCCTTTAAAGCCTATGTGTTTAGAGTTAAAACTAAGTAATAATGTGTGTTCGTATCACTGGACTTCACATGCATTCTATTGCATTTACAATTCCAGAATGTCACAATGACAAAGACTTTTAAAATTCTTATGAGTAATTATTTGGGACTATCTCCTTCCACGTACAGGCAGCAGAAGGTCATAAAAATATGACCTTGCTCCAGTTGAGGAAAGATAGTTGTCTATTTCATGCTACCTAATTTTATTATTGTCACCAAGTTTCAACATGACTGTAAAACCACTGGGCCTTTTACAAACCAATCCAGCATTAACACTTGCATTAAAGTATGACAAAATTAGATTCCCATTTGGAATTGGAATTGATGCTACAACTCTGTCTTGATGGGTGATGTGCCTATTTCAAAATGTGCATATTAAAGGACAAAAGAAAATTGAGACCTTTAAAAACTGGAGAGAGGGAAAAATGAAATCTAAGCTACATAAGAGAATTGTGTTTCAGATTGTTTATGGGTGATTAGTCTGTGGATAAACAGTTATTGATTTGTTTTACTTTTCTCTCATTGCTGTGTAGGAATGGTTTTTCTCATTTCTCCTAGTATTATTTACATACCTATTATCCTTCGAAGTTCAAAGTAACAACTTTCTTCAAGCTCCTGCCATGGATCTGGGTCGTGTTGATCATTTTAATGATTCTGACTATGCCATTGCCTTTGCACCCAAATCCAAAATAACCCAGGAGATAATGAACAAGGTGGCTTCAGCCCCATTCATGAAAGGTACGTTCTCTGGCAGTTTGTGAAAATCTCCTTGTATGCAAAATATGTAAATTCATTTTGGAATTTCCCTGATAAATTATGTTAACTGTTTTAAGTTTCTAGATTTAATGAACAATGTTAATGCATATTTCTTTCCAATATCAAGGAGATTTTCTTACTGTTTTTATTAGTCTCCTATTTAGGAAATTTTATGTTAAAAGGGTTATTCTCTTTATAGTCCATAAAAAAAGTGAGATAGTCCAGGAATATTCAAATGTATGGGGGCTGTCTGGAAAATATCTAGCCATGTAATTTGAAAAGTGAGGCATTTATAGCTGGATTTTTTTCTGGACAGCCCTTCGTATGTTTGTGAGAAGATTCTGAAAAGTTTGGACAATAGTGCCAGCATGGATTTTTAATCTCTTCAAATACTCACATAAAAAATGGGAGGGAAATTAGACAGCAAAACCAAGAAACCATGGGCAATATTTACAACAAAAATAGATGATAAGGTGTTTCCTTGAACTCCAAAATATGAGTCAGGAAAAGAGGACTAACAAGCACAGGGCTTGCTTGGTATCTGTCTTTCTGAGGTAGCAAAGGGGCAAAGGGAAGGAAGCAATAGGGTCTGTGATGGGCCTGAGAAGAGAATGAGGATCCCTTACCTGGAAACCAGTAGCCACTGCAAAGCCGAAAGGGCCATTACGAGAACAAGCACAACCATTGTCAGTAACTGGATGGATGGTGTTCTACCGGGATGTTAGTCCTACACTGTTCATTATACATGTAAAGTTGGATGTACCAAATAAGTAATTATGGAATAGCCAAATTCTCTCACCCCAATGTCCCTGCAACACAGGAGTCTCAGTACAAAAGGAAGGAGATGCAGACATCTGGAACAGGAAATTTACAGGGTGGGGCATCTTTTTTGCTCCCGACAGCTAGGGAGCCATTGCGAGTAGCTGTGTCAAAAGGACTCAGCAGTCAACTTAAAGAGACTCCCACTGGTCAAAGCTGGTGTATGTGGAGCTTCAACAAGAATATGAAATACAGTGATTTAAAACTCATCCAGTGTATATTTAAATCTGCACTGTCATAGTGATGTTTGAAAAAAAAATGCTTGCCTGTGGAGGATGATAGGAAATCAGTTCTTAGGAAAATTTGTAAATGAAGGGGAGATACCAGCATTTATCCTATATGAACTGTACTATTGGATAACAAATTGGTTGGTGGAAAGTACTGTTTTATAAAAATTTTATACTAATAAATGAAAAATAAATGATGTAAATAGAACATCACTATTTTGAAACTCCTAGTGAATTAATGAATCTAGGCACTGAGTGTTGATGGCTACTAATATTGCAAAAAGTGAGACAATTAAAATTATGACACTCCAATGAAAGAATACACCACCACCCACAGTCTTGTCCAACAGATTGGACGTGAGTCTGATTAAACCCCTGGACCCAGCCTCCAGATGCAGAAATTACAGAGGACAATGAAACATGTTGGATTGTATCAGGAGTAGGCATTCAACAGAATCCATACTGTTAAATGGCCTGGGTTTGGTTAGTAAGAGTCACTCATTTATATTATATACTTCAGGATGAACCAAGTCTCTTGAAAAAAACACTCCTAAAATTTAGCAATTTCATTCTGTCTTTGGAGTTTGGCCACATTGACACCATTGTCAAATGGAAATATATGTGTCTTTTATAATTATAGCATATATATTTATTATATAATTGTAGTGCATGCTTCAACTTTAGATAGGTCTATGTGTACATGGGTTGAAGTGTATGCATTGGTATAATTATTCCAAATTCGTTGTGCTTTACATTATTATTTACATAGTTTATGTGGAAAAGTGGAATCTATCTGTGATAAAAGTAATTGCCACATAATACTTCTGATTTTGTCTAGAGCATTAAAATCCCCCCAACTCCACCCCGTGGGAATCTCTTATTGAAGACCAGCACTGCCTTTAGTGAAGAAACCACTTGAATGTAAAACAACTGTAAAATAATTGAATTTGGTATGCTGTATTTGGACCACATAGAAATCTTCTTATGTAACTCTTCCCTTCTTTCCCATGACAGGAAGGACAATCATGGGTTGGCCTGATGAAAGAAGCATCAAAGAATTGGATTTAAATTATTCTCTAGATGTAGTGAGAGTCATCTTTAATGATAACTTCTCATACCATTTGAAGTTTTACTGGGGAAGTAGAATCCCCACCATGAAGGAACACAGAGATCATTCAGGTAACTTTCCTAATAAAAAAAGTTTTGTTATAATGCCATTAGTCACAAGGGAGCATATGTGATAGCAGAAGTATACCCAACATGTAAATACTTCTATTTTCTGAACATAATGAGGTTCATTCTTATTAAATAAAACCTATGTTCTTAAGTATATTATTTTATTAAGAAATTATATTTGCTGTTACAGTCATGCTCGGCCTAAGGATAGAGATACATTCTGAGAAATACGTTACTAGGTGATTCCATCGTTGTGAGAACCTCACAGAGAGCACTTACACAAACCTGGATGGTACACTTCATTGAATGACACCTAGGCTACATGGTACAGCCTATTGCTCCTGGGCTCCAAGCGTGTACAGCATGTCACTATGCAAAGAAACACAAGATTCAATCAAGCACAATAGAAAATAATGACATCAAGAGATGAAGTAAACATAAGATGTGTGAGGCTGCTTCCACTGCAACATGGCATACTGTTTTACAGCACACTTTAAAAAAAAAAAAAAAAAAAAAAAAAAAATATATATATATATATATATATATATATATATAAATAGAATGAGTACATGCTAAAATAATTATAGCATATATAGTATTGTAATATATAAACCAGTAACATGGTCATTTATAATCACTATCAAGTATTATGTACTGTACATAATTGTATGTGCTACACTTTTATATGACTGGCAGTACAGTAGGTTTGTTTACACCAGCATCACCACAAACACTTGAGAAAAGTATTGCACTACAGTGTTATGACAGCTACAATGTCCCTAGGCTATGGGAATTTTTCAGCTCCATTACCGGTGCCCCATGTTGACACAAATGTCATTATGCAGCACATGAACATATATTCCTGAGTTACTCGTAAGTGAAACCTCAAGAAAAGACTCTTCTTGCTCAATGATTCCCAAACATTTAAAGTTTTAGTGCTTTTTTTGGCACAAGCAACAGAGAAGCAAGTCTCAACAAAATATTCTTGGCTGGTAGAGGGAATTACAATATCGAATGAAAAATTACTGAGAACTGGGGCTTCACATTAACAAAGCAAATCTGGTGTATTTTCCTTGGGTGTCCTCTATATACCTCCCATGAGCAGCCTCTCCAGACTCTATGTTATCATGCGTTTCGGAAGAGCTGACGTTTTTTAATTTTTTCCTAAGCCCAACATTGTCCCATCCTCTCATAATTGTCTATGTTGTGTTCTTCTTTTCCTAAAGCTCATTGTCAAACAGAGGGTGAGAGCGTCTCATGTAAAACTTCAATGTTCTGGGAGAGAGGCTTTGTAGCTTTTCAAGCTGCCATTAATGCCGCTATCATAGAAGTGAGTATTACATTGAAGGAACAAATTGCATTGTAACTTAAATGTTGATGGATGATTCTATAATGGATGGTCCCATCTTACCACTTAATTTATTCACTTAATTTATTTGGCACAGTGTACTGAACAACTACTATGCAGTCATGCACCACTTATGCACTAGGATGTTACGACAGGAATCTTTCAGTTCCCCTACAATCTTACGGGACCACCCTCATACAGACAGTCCATCATTGACTGAAATGTCATTATGCAGTGCATGACTGTAGTTAAACCATTACACTGTCTGCTAGGGATCAGGAAAATAAGTAGAGCACAGGCATTTATTCCAGGGACACTGGATAGTGGGGGGAGATAAATGGATCGATAGTCATAGTAGGACTTTAGGCTCTACTGTGGAATTATAAATGGTGTGGTAGGAGAGTTCCCTTGTGGTGTAGTGACTAGCCTTCGACACTCTCAATGTTGCAGCCTGGGTTTGATTCCCAGCCAGGGAACTACCCCCCCACCCCAAACAAAACAAAAACAAAAATAAATAAATAAATAAATGGCGTGCTAGGCAAACAGTGAAGCAGACCATAAGACTCTGATGAGAAAGATCAGAGGAGACCTACTAATTGAAGTGACATTTCAGCTGAGACTTTAAGATTGAGTAGAATTTTGTCTGGTGAAGATGATTCAGTAGGGATGCTCTAAGGTGTGCCAGGAGCTACAAGGGGACAGGTCATGATGAGCAATTATATTTAAATGTGGAATGCACATAATTTCTTATAATTGGGAGAAAAAACATATAATTAGCTAAATAATAACAATTTGTTCATCGATACCTTTCTTTAGATCACAACAAACTATTCAGTGATGGAACAACTCATGTCGGTTACTGGTGTGAATATGAAAATACTACCTTTTGTTGCCCAAGAAGGAATTAAGACTGACGTCTTCATTTTCTTCTGCATTATGTCGTTTTCTGCATTCATATACTATGTGTCAGTCAGTGTTACACATGAAAGACAATACATTAAGTCATTGATGTTAATGATGGGACTTCGAGAGTCGGCATTCTGGTAAATCACATGGTTACGATCTGTCACGTAGCATACGTAAGGGGAGTGAGTTGGTTGGACTCTTTGAACTATAAAGTATCCTATTTAAACTTGATGCTTTCGTAAAATAGCGTATTATAAATGAATGAAGTAGATAGACTTAATGAAACCTTTTCACACTTCATGGAATGAAAGGAAGTCTAATTCCATAGATTGCTGAAACCCAGATCATTAAACACAAATAATGACTTTCAGTCACTAGTTACTATATATGAGTGAATATATATATATATAGATAGATAGAGAGAGAGAGAGAGAAGCCTATATGCAGAGGATGCCAAAAAGAATATATACACATTTTAAGAAAGGAAAAAACTGTATTAAAATTGTAATAATATATACTGATAATAAAAGATGAATACAAGTCACGTTTGACTTCAATTACAAGAGGTGCTCAAAGAGGTCACCATCAGCATCCAGACACTTCTGATTATGTGTACACATGTTTTGGCACCCTTGGTATATGTATGTATTATATTTATGTACTATATATGTGTATATAGAGTGTCATACAGAAAACTTGCAGTTTCTAATGTTTGATAAAATATGCTTCAGGTATTTTATTTAAAAGGGTGATTGATTTTGACCTCCCATTGAATTAATTATTATGTTTATGACATTGAAGAAAAAATACTGTTATGTTCTTCAAGCATAGAGCTTTCTTTAGTGTAGGTATAACCGAGTGGTAAGGACACAGGCTTGGGAAGCAACAGGCCATGGGTCATGTATAGCTGTGCATTATCCCCTTGAACAAGTTACTTAACCTCTTTAAACCTCAGTTTTCTTTTCTGTGAAACATTGATAATGATGTTTATCTCCTATTGGACACAGGTATTAAAGAAGGAAATGTACTTAAAGTGGTTTACATGGAGCTTAAGAAAAAACAAACACTAAGTTATCGATAGCACTCCATCCTGAGGAAAGCAAGTTAGGAAACCAAGGATTGAATCCCATTTGGCAACACATTTTAAAAATGAGTTTAGCCAAAAGATGTTTTTTGAGACATATAGTAGCAAAAGCGTAAGTGCTGAAGTTAGAAAGCAGTGGTTTGAATGAGCCTTTTACACACTGTGATGGTCTCAATGTTAAACAAGATTTGTAGTCTGTATATAGAATAGTTCTTGATATATGCCACATAATCTTCCAAAGAATTTTAGATAATGTTGAGTAGGAAGACCACACATTTTTAATGCTGTCAATTTACTCCAAAATTTATTTATTTTTTCCTCCATAAATCTTCAACAAACTGAGTGCCAAAGTAGAGAAAATGGATTGCTGGTTTGGTCTAGAATGGGTTTTGTTTTTTCCTGGTATCCCTTTTTGGATTAAAATTGTGTAAGTCAATACTGAAAGAAATTTTGGTCATTATATTTTTTAAAATCATGGAAATACACGAAGAGTCAAGAAAAGTAACCAATATGATTTTTTTTAAAAAGAGAGAGAAACCAAATAAATCCGGGGAAGAAGGGTTAAAAATATCAGAACACTCTGATTATATGGCATATGAATGAAATTAAGGAGAAGCTTACAGAATGCAGAGAGATGAACAATTTCCGATAAAGTATTTTGTACAAAAGAAAACATCATAATTAGGCAAGACTTACCAAAACATGATGACATTTTCCACTTTGAATACTAAATAGAAACTAAATGTTCATTGTGGACCTTTTACAGACCAGTAACCATATAAAACCCATAACATCCAACATTTCATTTAATTCTCTTATTATTTTTCAGTAGAGCATAAAGAAGTTTAAAGAGATTAAGTAACTACCTTTCAGGGTCATATAGTTACAATGTAGCAGAGAAAACTTAAATCTAGATCTGTTTGATTGGATAGCTTATTCTCTTTCCGCTATAAAAAACTTTCTTCCTATTGCTTTGGCATTGGTAGCAGAAATAACATATCTTCACATCCATCCATGTATCCGTATCTATCCATGTCCTATGCCTATGTGTATATCTGTTTCCATATCTCATCTATATCAGAGGGTAGCAAACTATGGCACATTTTTTTTTTTTTTGCAATTCCTTTAACAAGGAATGGCTTGTACATTTTTAAATGCTTGAAAAAAATCAGAACAACAATAACATTTTATGGCACAAAAACTGTATATGAAATTCAGATTTCAGTGTCAACAAGTAAGTTGTTATTGGAACCTAGACATTTACATGTCGTCTCTGGATGCTTTTGTAACACAAAGGCAGAGTTGAGTAGTTGCAACAGAGACTGTATGGTCCAACAAGCCTAAAATATTTACTATCTTGATCTTCAGAGAAAATGTTTGCTGATCCCTGTTTCATTATCTACTTTCTGTGCATGGTATTTATGCAATTACTTTACTGTAAGTCTAGAACTGACAAATCCTCATAAATGTCCTCCCTGAAAACCTCTCCCAGTTAGCCTCATTTCATCATCCAGATATTTGTTTCTTTCTGATTTTGCAATTAGCTATCAATTTTACTCGTTTACTTGTTTATTGCCTACCTTCCCCTGTAGAATACGAATTTTAGGGGCAGAGAAATTTTCTGACTTATTAGCAGTTGTATCTCCTCTACTCTTCATATATGATGATAAGCGTCACAAATCATTTGCTGAATCAAGAATAAAGTGATGAAGGAATAGGACTCTGAACTGATGCTTTGTTTCTATGCCAGGCTCTCCTGGGGTTTGATGTACGCTGGCTTCATCTTTATTATGGCTACTTTGATGGCTCTTGTTATAAAATCAGCCCATGTGGTCATCTTCACTGGCTTTGTGGTGGTCTTAGCCCTTTTTCTCCTCTATGGCCTGTCTTTGGTGAGTTGGTGAATTTAATATTTCTCTCTCTTTCTCAGTCTCTCTCCTCTTTCTCAGAGAAACCTACCAGTCATATATTGCTGATTCTGATCACCCTGTCCTGTTCTGTTTGTAGTGTTTGAGTATTTGCATGAAACAGTATCTAGGGGTGAGGTGAAATGGATGAAATACACTTTGCATTATGAAATTCTTTCTATTATGCTACTGATGATTCTCAGAGAATGATATACCACCTGACATCTTTCTCTTCCCTCAGATAACTTTAGCTTTCCTGATGAGTGTGCTGGTGAAGAAACCTTTCCTTAGTGGCTTGGTCGTCTTTCTCCTCACTGTCTTTTGGGGGAGTCTGGGGTTCACTGCATTATACAGACATCTTCCTGCCTTTTGGGAATGGACCTTGTGTCTTCTTAGCCCTTTTGCTTTCACGGCTGGAATGGCACAGGTAAGCATTAATGTAACTATTTTCTCTTTTTATTTTTATGAAACATTTAAAATAGATTCCCTCTGAATAATTCATGCTACATGTGCTAAACATTGAAATTCTCATTCTCCTTTGTAAAGGTACATACTGAAGAAATAGGAGACATATGTCTTTATTTTTCTCCCTCACCATGATTAATTTTCCTTTAAATCACTAACTACAGGCTGATACTCCATAACTAATGTGGTTCAGCTTTTACTTTTAATGGGGTATCCCAGTGAAGATTTATCTAATTTAATGTTCACTAAACACGACCCTTCATACCATCTCAAGTACTTGCAAACCAGAAATTCCATAGAAATGAATGTTTATATTTCGATTGGTCAATTGTAATGCAACTGAATCTCTTCTCAGAAAATGTAATTCTAGTTATGTCATAACTAAAATGCCAAATAAAAAGTCATGTTACATATAAACTCATTTTATCTTATTGTACTAAGTAATTATCCCAACAACTTCTGAAGTACTTTCACCCCTCCGTGTTTTTACTTCTAAATCCTGTCTCCTGTCTAGAATGCCCTCCTGTTTCTACAGCCTAATCTCAATGCAATTCTATAAGGCAGCCAAGCTCAAATATCACCTTCCTTGAGTTTTTACTTCTGTTTAAGGGACTTGCCTGCTGCTACCTGTGGGTTACTAAGCCCTTAATATCTACCTCCATTGAATTCCCAGATTGCTTTGTACTTAGGTTTCATTTGTTGTATCTTCCAACAGATTAGAGCTCTATTAAGACAGGAATTATGTTTTATCTTTTTAATCTCAGTGTCTAGCAGAAATAAGAAAATGATAATTCTTGATGCTCTGTTTTATCCTTTTAAAATTCAATATATGTATCTTTTTTCCAGCTTATACATTTGGACTCTGATATAAATACTAATACCCATTTGGATTCTTCAGACAACCCAAACCTGATCATAGCTACTCTTTTCATGTTGGTTTTTGATACTCTTCTCTATTTGGTATTGACACTGTATTTTGACAAAATTTTGACCAGTAAGTAGTAATGTGATTTTGACTCAGCACAATTTCATTCATTGTATTTTTTTTTTAAAGTAACTGTCTACATTGTATTGAATATAACTTAGGGACTATATTTTTTTTTAATTTCTAGAATTAGCATAATGGTAGTATTCTGCACTGTTTATACAGTAACTTTCTAAGATCTTTTTCTACCATAACACACGTTAGATTGTTTTTTTTTAAAAAGAGGCACTTGCAAGAGATGAAGGATTCATTATATTGTTAGTACTTGTATCAGAAGTAGATGAAGAATGCTAGTGCTATGGTGACTATTATCCTTAAATTGGTGACTGACACAATATTTAATTGCCTCCTGTTCATGTAGCTGAATATGGTCGTCGACATTCTCCCTGGTTTTTCCTGAAATCCTGTTTTTGGTTTCAACACCAAAGGGCTGACCACGTGGCCCTTGAGAATGACTTAGATTTAGATTCTTCATCTAACGACTCTTTTGAACCACTGTCTCCAGAATTCCATGGGAAAGAAGCTATCAGGTAACCAATAAATTACGTGGAGGTGCAAGTGGAAAGCAGGTCAGAGACCAGAGATCTATTGGGCAAAACACAGATGTGGCAAAAATTTCCTTTAGTGCCTCCTTGTACCCACCCACCAGTATCCAGGCTGCTACACCCATGAAAGGCTACACTCTTTCTTAAAAGCAATTGTTTCCTCACATTGTTAGTGTTTACATTTACTAATGTCTTATGGTACAGCAATAGCCATCAATAAGTAAATGATACTCATATTTCCATTTTCCTCATTGTCTCATTTCTTTCCTCTTTATGCTTTTCTCTCTTTCTTTGCCTGCATTCTTTAGGACTGACACTGTCACCATCTCCCTGGCTATTGTCACCTCCTTTTCTCTGTGATCCACTCTGTACCTCACTTCTTCACTTCCTCATTAAAAAGATGAGAATGCGGAGGTTGGTGGTGCAGAAAACAGAGAGAGAGACATCCCAGAGAGATGGGTCATCTGGGCCTGGGTGAAGGAAGAGAGCAGAGCCTCCAGATTCTCCCACAGCCTCCGTGACTTGATATATCAGCTCTCTGTCCACCTCCACAATTTCCTCAAAACATTTCCCCCTTTTTTTTCCAGGATAAAAAATCTTAAAAAGGAATATAAAAAAGGAAAATATGAAAAAGTAGAAGCTTTGAAAGGTAATGCAGTATCATAGTTAGCATGTGTCTCACTGTTTTACTGTATTGGTAGAGATTAGTAATTCCCGATAGCCTGCCTCTCCTTTATTTGAACACATTATGTTTCCTTCCATGTAAATGAAACACCATGTGGCAATTTTAGAAAGTCAGATGCACTACTGATACCTTATGGGCTTGAAAGGTGTATGACTGTATCATGCCAGTTTATTTTCAACTCATCACTTTCTTTAATCAGTTTGCTTTATTGTAGTCAGCCTAGCTTTAATAACAAAACTGTTTTGGTCAAAAACTTGTTAGTCACATAATAATATATCAAGGTAATGCTACATCTATAAAGTATGATCATGGAAGATACAATTTTTTCCTCATTTTTTTTCAATTACATTTGACATACAATCATATGTTGGTTTCAGGTGTACAGCATAGTGATGAGGCAGTTATGAAACTTACAAAATCCTTATTCCGATATATCTGGTTCCCATCCGCCACCATATAATGTTATTACAGTGTTGTTGACTGTATGCCCTATGCTGCACTTTACATCTCTGTGATAATTCTGTGACTATGAATTTGTACTTCTTGATTTCTTCCCCATTTCACCCACCTTCCCACCCTTCTTTCATCACCCCTAACAAATCTAGTACCCATCTGACGCCACCCATAGTTATTGCAATATTATGGATTATATTCCCATGTTATACCCTATATCCCCATAGCTATTACTTTGTAGCCACCAAACTGAATTTCCCAATCTCTTCACTTTATCTCACCCCTCCCCTAACTCTCCTCCCATCTGGCAACACACCAAATGTTTTCTGTATCTGTGAATCTGTTCCTATTCTCTTGTTTATTTTCTTCTTTGGATTTCACCTGTAAGCAAAGTCAATTTGCCTCTGTCTTCCTCTGTTTGAGACTCTACTCAGTGCAATATCCTCCATGTCTTTCAATAGGAGCTTTTAATCCATTTAAATGGAAGGTAATTGTTGATATGTAGCTATTGTCATTTTATTATTCTCAATTTTGCCTTCCCCCGGCCCCCCCATCTTAAAGCAGTCCCTCTAACATTCCTTGTAGTACTGGTTTGGTGATGATGAACTCCTTTAGCTTTTTCTTGTCTGGGAAGCTCTGTATTTGTCCTTCAATTTTGAATGATAGCCTTGCTGGGTAGAGTAATCTTGGTTGTAGGTCCTTGCTTTTCATCACATTTAATATTTTCTGCTACTCCCTTCTGGCTTGGAAAGTTTCTCTTGAGAAATTAGCTGACAGTCTTATGGGAGCTCCCTTATGAATAATCAGTAGCTTTTCTCTTGCTGCTTTTAGGATTCTCTTTGTCTTTAATCTTTACCATTTTATTATAATTATAATGTGTCTTGGTGTGGGACTGTTTGAGTTTATCTTGTTTGGGACTTTCTGTACTTCCTAGGCTTATATGTCTGTTTCCTTCACCAGGTTAGGGAAGTTTTCAGTCATTATTTCTTCAAATAGGTTCTCAGTTCCTTGCTTTCTCTCTTCTCCCTCTGGCACTCCTATGATGTGAATGTTGTTATGCTTAATGTTATCCCAGAGGACACTTAAACTATCTTTAGTTTTTTGAATTTTTCTTTCTCTCTGACTGGATGTTTTCAGCTACCTTGTATTCCGATTTGCTGATTCGATCCTCTGCTCCATCTAGTCTGCTAGTGATTCTTTCTATTGCATTCTGAATTTTAGTAATTGTGTAATTCATTTCTGACTGGTTCTTTTTTATGATTTGCATTTCTTTATGCTTGCTATCTCTCTGTTGAAGTTTTCGCTACGTTCTTTGAACATCATTAAAATCATTGTTTTGAGCTCTCTATCTGATAGGTTGCTTGCCTCCATCTTATTTAGTTCTTCTGGAATTTTTCTGCTCTTCTTTTATTTGAGAAGTATTTCTTTGTTTCCTCATTTTGGATGCCGATCTGTGTTTGTTCTATGTATTAGGTAGATCTTCTATGTCTCCTAGTATTGCTGAATAGCCTTATGTAGTAGATTCAGTAGGGCCCTAGCACCGTCTCCCTGGTCACCTGCCCTGGGTGCTCCAGTAGATTCTGGTTTGGTGCCAGTGCTGTGCCTAGAGGTACTCAGCAAAAGTCTCAGAGCACACCATTGCCAGTGGTTGCTGCCAACCTGGGGCTTGCAGATTTAAATAGTTTTCCAAGAAAGGTTGCAATGTGAGTGGGGCTGGCTGCTCACTAGAGAAAGTGCCCCTGGCATAGGTGCAGCTAGGTCGGGTGGGGTTCCAGTGAGTCATCAGGGTGGAGAGAGTGGAGCTCATCACATCAATCAGGTTCAGATTTGGCTGTGTTGGGGCAGGCGCAACACAGGAAAGATGATGCCCACCAGACAGCTGCATGGGAGGAAGATTCACCCAGGGAAAATGGCAGCTGTCCTCCAGCCTTTGCCCCAAAGCCACACACTTCAGTCTGCTCCCCATATGCCTCCAATGCCCTCTGAGTCATCGTCCCTGTGCCTGAGCCCAGGGTGAGTGCCTGCAAGTGACTGAGTCTGTGTAGGCACTTTAAGAGGATGTCTGGGTTTCCCACCGCCTTCTGTCCCAACTGAACGGTTGGAGTACTTACTGTTTTTCACAGTCAGATGTCATACTCCTCTTCCTAGCACTGGTGTTCCAGACTAGGGAGACTGGTATGGGGCTGAGGTTCCTTGCTTCTCCAGAGGGGAACCTCCATGACTAAGGTATCCCTCCCTCCTGATTCTCTACCACCACCAGAGGTTTGGCTCCTTTTGCATCTGTGCCCCCTCCTACCAGTCTTGACATGGTCTTCTCTTTTTTGTATTCTTATTTATAAAATTTCTGTTCAGCAAGACTTTAGATGGTTCTCCAGGCTGCTTGTTCAATAATTTAGTTGTAATTTTAATGATTTCATAGAACAAAGCAAGCACAGTGTTTAGCTACTCCACTATCTTGAATCTCCTCTAGAAGATACAATTTTAAAGGAAAAAAATTGGGGGGGTGGATTTTATTTTTAATATTGGTAGCTGCATATACTCGTGCAATAAGAACTTATAAAAATTTCAGAGAATGTAAAGTTACTGTATAGGCTCTGAGTGTAATTTTTTTTTTTTAAATAATACCAGGCCTGGTATTTGACATATATGAAGGCCAAATCACTGCCCTTCTTGGTCACAGTGGAGCTGGGAAAACAACCCTATTAAATATGCTGAGTGGACTGTCAGTCCCAACATCAGGTGAGAAGACAATTATCCAGTGACAAGAACATGAGAAAATGAATTAACTGTGCATTTCATTAGTTAATTAGTTTCATTAATTTCAATAGTTGTTTCATTAACTACTAGTTACACTCAGGATTTTAAAAGTTTTAGAATTTTCTTCAAGTTATTCTTCTATAGATTCACAGTCTATTTATTTAGGAAAATCTTTGTGGTTTAAATATTTCATGATAAGTAGCTTTATGCTTATTAGTTGGCATTCCAACTAGATCAGATGGATTGTGAACATTAAATTTTTAATTAGTCACTAGTGTTATTCCTTATAGGTACAATATCTTTAGAGGACTCTAGTGATTGACACACATTGTTTCATTTAAAAATGTCTTAAATAAAGCGTGGAACATTATCCTAATGCTGACTTTCTACCTTTTACTTTTAGGTTCGGTCACCATCTATAATCACTCACTTTCGGAAATGACTGACTTGGAAACTGTCAGCAAGCTCACCGGAGTTTGCCCCCAGTCCAATGTGCAGTTTAGCTTCCTGACTGTGAGAGAAAACCTCAGGTTGTTTGCTAAAATAAAAGGGATTCGGCCACAGGAAGTAGAACAAGAGGTAGATGAATACATTAGATGACAAACAAGCATGAAAATGATATTATTAACCTAGAAAGTTCAAAATGCATTTGTGTTATTGCTACACAATTTGTTGTCAAAAGAGCAAAAAAGCCCCTTTGTTCTGAACAACAAAATGATAGTGTTTTTAAAATAAACACTCCAGGTTTGTGACTAAATACCTTTTATTTGGTTAGGTACAAAGAGTTTTACGGGACTTGGAGATGGAAACTATTCAAGATGTTCTTGGTCAGAATTTAAGTGGTGGACAAAAAAGGAAACTAACTTTTGGGATTGCCATTTTAGGAGATCCTCAGGTAAATTCAACTAAAATTACCGGTGAAATAGAATTGAACCCTGTGAAACTATTGTATTCGATTAGACTTTCAATGATAAATGTAAGAGAACCGTTACCAGGAAAAATTAAATACCAAGATATTTTTCCAGATAATGTCTGAAAGTGTGTTGCTTTTAAAAAAGAGTTTTGTCTGAAAGGGGAAAATGATTGTGTGTGCTTTTCCTCCTGTGCAGGTCTTGCTACTGGACGAACCAACTGCTGGATCTGATCCTCTTTCAAGGCACCGTGTATGGAACCTCCTGAAGGAGCGGAAAGCAGACAGAGTGATCGTCTTCAGTACCCAGTTCATGGATGAAGCTGACATCCTGGCTGGTGATTCTTGGTTTTCTTTCACATATCTTAGTGAGAAAATCAGAACATGTATGGAACACGAGGCTGTACAAAAAAAATCTAGCCATAAATGCCTCTATTTTTCATATTTCATGGCTGGATACTTTCCAGACAGCCCTCGTATACGTAGACACATTCCAAACACAGCTAGTGTGTGACGGCATGAGCCAAACAGGAGAATCTTCCCTCACCCATTTGAGTGCCTGCATCCTTGAGAACATTGTCCCCTGGAAATAAATGTTCTGATCCTAATGCAAAGCAGCTCATCAGTTGTAAAATACACAGCATACACTCAAAAATATATTATGTTTTATTCACTATGAATGTCAGTTGGCTTGAAGTAGATCCTTTCAATGTATGATAATTTTTCTAAATATACTAAGAGAATAAACTAAGAAATATTTTAGTTATTGGATGACAAAGACAGTGACTTACATTTGATTAGACTTTGAATGCACCTGTTTTATTTAATGAGTCATGCTACTAAAATGCATTATTTATTAAATATACATTATTTGTTTTTATAAGTAGTGAAAAAATAAGTTCTGATACAATTTGTTTTTGTTTTGTGTGTATGTGTGTGTATGTGTATAGATCGCAAGGTGTTTATATCCAATGGGAAGCTGAAGTGTGCTGGTTCTTCTCTCTTCCTGAAGAAGAAATGGGGGATTGGCTACCATTTAAGGTCTGACCTGTATTGTTGGCATGTTAGAACATGTTGGAAATGTTGAGGACAAGTGATATCAGTATTAGTATGTTCAAGTAGGCTACACAACCAGTAAGTTCATTTCAAGAAAGCTGTGTTGAAACTACACCATACCTACTCTTTCTCTTAACTAGAATGAAAGAAATATGTAGGGTTGCAGACATTAAGAATGTAAGGATGATTAAGCTGAGTTTAAATAAAATTTTTGGAAACTATTGTCACACCACTTTGTTCACTAAGAGAAATTGGTTAATACTCCAGCCCACTCTCTTCTCGTATTTCAGAGGCTTATTTTGGTTTATCTTGACAATTTCAATAGCCTCCTGTCTGTTTTCCCTGAATTCATTTTCCCCTTCATTCTTTTCTGTCTCCTTCTCTTCCCAATCATAATTAGTATTATTAAGTAATGTCTATCACTTAGTAAGTGCTGGCTATGTTTTAGGTACTTGCCAAGATACTGATATATGGAGTACTCATATAATCATATTTAATCCTCCAAATATCTCTAAGACGATGATATTATTATCCTTCTTTGACATGTCAGATGTTTTAACAATCTGCCCAACCTCATATCACGTATAAGTGGTAGAATCTTTGGACCAAGATTTACAGGTGTCATATAAATCAATCCCTGTATTTCCCATGAAAATATTAATATTCCTTAAAAATAATTCAAATCACTTTAATCTCCAGTGGTGAAATGGGTTCCCCCATTATTTACTCCAAGTGTTTAACCTGATCAAATCTACTATTTCATCTTGATTGCTTGACACACCTGATTGAATTGTACCTTCTAAGTGAAAGGAACCACTTGTTATTCTCTAGGTGTGCTTCATAGCTTAGTATCCTGTCTGCTTGAAGTAGGACACCTCTTTGACATGTCCTCCTCCAGCCCATTTTCACCATGTTCCAATCTTGTCTGTTCTGGAAAGTCTTTTCTAAATGTTTTCTCCTTAAAACACACCCACTATTCTGGAACCCTGAAAGTCCGATTTTGAATTGTTGCCTTAGGCAACTTAACTTCCTTGTTCCTCAGTAACTTCATTGATAAAATAGCAGTAATCACACCTACTTTGCATTTAAGACTAAATCTATTCAAAAGGATGAGTAACTGACAATGTGTAAAGTGCTTGATTGATTTAAACTCAACTCTGCTCTCCCTCACTTATTCTATAGTATCTGCTTTATATTATATTTGCATTATATTATATCATAATATTTATATTTATATTATATTTTGTTACAAGCTTCATTAGGGAAGGTTCTGTTTTCTTCCTATTTGGCATCTTGTGGAGTGCTTAGCACAGGGCCTTGTGAACACGGAATAGCTTTACTAAAATTGACTTTTTAGGTTTGTCATCAAAGTCATCTGGGATATGCTGTCCCCATCATTATGTAGCCTCTAAATTTCAATGGTTGTGATGAATAATGGGGTTTCTAAAATCCAATGATTTGATGAAGAACTTTACGTGTTCTCATAAGAAGACAGACCCACTTTGACTTCAATAAATTTTGAACAACAACAAAAACGTTGAAATTAGCTAACATATATTGAGGGTTTACTTAGTGCAAGGCTCTGTGCTATCTCATACACATTTTAGTCTGTGTTTTGAAATTCTTTGAGAGGTTAGTATTATTTAATCACACAGATGAGAAAACTGATGCTCAGAGATACTAAATGTGCGTTTTGGAACACGGGTAGGAGGACAAGAAAACTATGTTCTTGATGATTATACCAAATTGCCTCCATTTTTGTTTTTATCATGTTCAAGTATTTGCAGAACTCATACTTTACCGCAAAGGGAGAATTCAAAGTTAAGTTATTGAACAGATAGAGACAAAATTGGGTATTCCTTTCTACTTTACCCTAGCCAAGATATAGCTGAATATCTCTCTTCTCCAAATAACAATCCTTAAGTCACCTTATCTATCTCTAGTTTCCCTTACTAATTGCTCTGCCATATTGTATAGATTATACAGTTTGGACTGTATTAATGTTTTTATCTCTGACTTCTTCCATTAGATTATATGTTTTGTCTCATAAATATTAATGAAGTGACAATCACATACTACAGTTGTTTGTAGAGACAGTGTTAGAGAAAAATAACTTTAATTTATTCTTTTAAAATGTTAGTTTGCATCTGAATGAAATGTGTGATCCAGACAATATAACATCACTCGTTAAACAGCACATCCCTGATGCCAAATTAACGGCACAAAGTGAAGAAAAGCTTATATATACCTTGCCTTTGGAAAGGACAAACAAATTTCCAGGTAACAGAATGTAAAGAATGATTTACAATTACAATAACATTAGTTCTTTTGCATTTGTTATTATATGCCTAACAATTAGGCCTGATATGAAAGCATAAACCTCTATTTTCTAGAAAGTATTTCTTAAATAATGGGGGTTTAGAATTAAACATTTTCTATCTTAGTCAGTTTGGGCTGCTATAACAGATAGCATAGAGTGGGTGGCTTACAAACATATTTTTCTCACAGTTCTGGAGTCCGAGGTCAGGATTTGGGTTCTGGTAAGGGATCTTTTCAAAAGAGATGATTGACTTTTCCTTCTATCTTCACATGCAGAGAGCAGAGAGAGAAAACAAGCTTTCCTGTGGTGATTAGAAAAGCATTAATTCCATTCATGAAGGCTCCACTCTCATGACCTCATCTAATTCTAATTATCTCTCAGAGACTCCACTTTCTAATACTGTCATGTTAGGGGTACATTTCAACATAAAAATTCTGAGTTGACACAAATATTCAGCCCGCCCAAAACACTCCCTGTAATCTAACAATTAAAATATTTAAAACATGTTAAATAAAATGTAATAACTTATTTCAAAATTTCTCACATATGTAGTTTTCTAAGAATAAAAAAAGAAATGTCTAAAATTTTATACTCACCAAGACATGGAAACTAGCACACTGTATGAATTATTTTACAAATAAAGGAAGGTCTATCTATATCATAACTTTATTTCTGATTAATGTATTTGGTCTATCATAGATGTTTTCTACTTTTGAAAAATATGGTTATTGTCAATTTCATTATAACTTGTATTCTTTTGATGCATTTTTGTGTCTACTTTTAGATCTCTACAGGGATCTTGATAGATATTCTAACCAGGGCATTGAGAATTACGGTGTTTCCATGACAACTTTGAATGAGGTGTTCTTGAGATTAGAAGGAAAATCAGCTATTGATGAATCAGGTAAAAAAAAAAAGAAAAAAAGAAATTTGAATATTATCTTTCTATGCAATGTCTTATTTTGAGACTGTACTTTGAACGATGAAATCATATGCTTTGGAGTGTAATTTTAGTCTGGGTTTGGGAAAATGTAAAGCAGATATCAATAGAAATGAATTTCTTTTTCCTTTCCTCTTCTCTCATTGCTGGTCTCCCATCTTAAATTTCTTACTTCGTAGTATGCATTTGACTAAGCATGTGGAATATAGCGGTATATAAGGCTAGGTCCTCAAGGAGCAGACAACAGACATGTAATATAATATCCCTTGAACATAAGAGCTATAAAGAAAAGAAATTAGAATTGTAGATTGATAGTTACTTTTCTTGTAGTATGTTGGGGATAGTATTCCAGTGTCTTCAGGATTCCATCATTGTTTGAAAGGTTTTCTGTCAGTCTAATTGTCATTCCTTGGAAAGTGTTGTGCCTTTTCCTTGTTTGTGATTTACTATCATCCTATGTTTACTCTTTACTTTACTGTGCCTTCTCATTTTTTTTATTTCCTGGGTTTTTTTCTGATTGATCATTTTAAATTTTTTTATTAATCATTCTTTTATCCACTTCATATCTTTTCTTAGTGGTTATACTTAACTTTTAATGTACATATAGCTTTCTGAAAGTCTAGAATTGATCAGTTTCTCTAGACTCCTCTTACAAAAAAGTAACTTTTATTTTGTTTTCAACTCTGGCTATATTAAAAAATATTTTCTCTACCAATTTCATATTTTTGGAGGGGGAAGGAGGAGGTTCTATATATATTAATTAACTCTTCCACCTGGGTCAGAAATACTAAGATAGTTTATCTCTTACAATGAATAGACTTTTCTAAGCTAAATGTGGGTTTCTTTTTGTTGATTTCTATCGAATGAATTAAATTCTTTAAAGCTACAGACACAGAACTTTTTTTCAGAAAACACAGGATTTCCTTTTATTATATTTTTCTTCTTGTAGTGTACTTTTTTTTTGCTTCATTCCCATTTTTTTTTAATAGTTGCTCAAGTAAAGCAACTTATATCTTTGTCCAAGACATCTACTCTGGCACCATTTGATGAAAAAACGATCATAGAAAAATCTAAATAATGCACATCTAAAATGGCAATTTATAAATGACTAATTTTATGTTTTATAGATATTGGAATTTGGGGACAATTACAAAGTGATAGGACAAAAGACACAGAAGGCCTTGTTGAACTGCAACAGGTTTTGTCTTCCTTAAATGAAACCAAGGCAACAATCAGTGGCATGGCTCTCTGGAGGCAGCAGATCTGTGCAGTAGCAAAAGTTCGCTTCCTAAAATTAAAGACTGAAAAAAAAACTCTGATGACCATGTGAGTACCTGAGTGTTTAATATATGCTTGGTCAGTGCATTCAAAATAAATTCAAGGGAAGAGAGGAACAAATATAACCTCAGATAAGTAAATGCCAGTAACCATGTGTGGTCTTTTTAACCCAGAAGTCAATTTTTCATTGGGTGGGCATGTAATTAAACCAGTATGGGATTTTTTTTTAAATTGGCACAGAATGTGCTTTTATCAAAGCGTTGAGGCAGTTGTTCAGAAGCATTGAAAGTTAGCACTTAGGTCCCCTCCCAAAGACTTGCCTCTGTGCCAGGCCAGATCTTAGCCAAGGCTTCATGTCACTATCTGGAACCTACTCTTTGGTTCACACTACATATTCCTCAACAGTTTCAGGCTCTTCACTGAGCAACACCTCCTTGCATAAGCCCTGCTCTCCACTCAGGACACTCATTCATTCAGAAAGTTTTTGTGAGCACCTCTGGATAGTAAATGTTGGTAATGCTTATCAAAACAAGTCAGACGTGAGATTTTGCTGTTGAGGCTTTTTGTACTCAGAAAAAGCTGAGTACAAAATTAGACAATATTATCTGCTGTAGCATTCCATACGAGAGAGACTATGCCCAAATGGGGGCATGAAGAAAATAATTTATGTGAAGGAGAATTTTACTTTGGTGTAGGAAAATGGAACATTTAGCTAAAGAAAGAAAGGAGGGTGGAAGTTCAGACAGAGGGAGCAGTTCTGAGCATGGAGCTACATGGGGAGTTTGGAGAACTGCTCTTAATTTAAGTTAATTGCAAAACAGAGTGTACAAAAAAAGTAACAATAATTTTGATGATATATTACATAGAGGTAGAGAATTTGGACCTTATTAATAGTTAAGGAACTACTGAGGTTGAGTTTTTATTTTGAATAGGCAATCGATATGATTAGAAATCGAGAAATTTAATAGAGCAAAAGTGCAAATGGTTTCAAAATAGTAGACACTAGAAACAAGGGAAACAGTCATTTAGGACCATATTGAAAGAGGTCAGGAAAGAGATAATTAAGGTCCAAACTTGAAAAGTGAAAAAGAGCCCAAGTGAATGAGAAAATGCAATTTACAGAAATTGGGAACAGGACAGGAAAAAGTTTCAGTGTAATATTGGTGATACGCCAGCTTGCAGTGGTCCCAAAAAAGGAAGAACTGTAAGACTGAAACACAGCAAAGTAGTGAACACTGGAGGGAGAGATTTAAAAGTCATAATCAGCAGATTTCATAAGCTTGAATGAAATGTTTAAGCAGGTGGGATTGTGGGGGGGTGCATTCAGGGGGATAGAAGGACCAAGGATAGCTTCATAAGAACCATGTCATGTTATCAAGAAGAAAAGGGGAGAAAAAGCATAATTTATGTGTTTGGGTAGTGTTTATAATTTATTCCTATTATAACACCCATTATCTGTTCAAATGTAAAAACCTACAAAAGTTGCTGTACATAAATTTTTTTCTCTTACTTTTTCCTCCACACAGTTTATTGCTTTTGAGCATTAGCTTTTTCCCTCAGCTTTTAGCGTATCTCCTCCATGAGCTATATCAAAAGAGTTATTCTTGGGGACTGTCTCCTAACATGTACTTCCTGTCACCGGGACAACTGCCTCAAACTCCGCTGACACACTTACTGGTCATCAATAAAACAGGTGAACATGGGGCTAGCACATGCAACTTTTAAATGTTGTTCTTGAGAGATTCCCCAGACAGCACAAACTATGAAGGAAAAATAAATTCTAAATGTTTTGGAAAGCACATATGAGGCCAAACAAGAAATTCATTTAAAAATAAAAAAATGCAGGGATTGGGGAGTTTGTTTTAGAAACAAATTTTGCAGGAATTCCCTGGCGGTGCAGTGGTTTAAGGCTTCGGCGCTGTCAACGCTGCAGCCTGGGTTTGATTCCCAGCCAGAGAACCACCCACATAAAAAAAGTAATAATAAAATAAAATTAAAAAAAGGAAATTTTGCAAGTTTACTTAACTTCTAATGATTATTATAGAAAGTAATAAAAGGTGATGTAGGAGAGAAATAATTAACTGGTCGCAGTCTTGCCATAACACTTTTTTTCGTAACACTTCTTAAGCACTATTTATCCTTGGGCTCTGGGAAAACAAATCTGTGACACATTTCTAAGAAAATAAGCTAATCTCTTCAAAGAGTGCAATGTTAATTTTAAATAGTATTTTTACACTAACAAATTATAAGTAAATGCTTAGCCTCTAGGTAAAGTCACCTTGTAATATCCTTGATACTAGAATGAATTTCAGTACCACAGCGTCAATTAGGCCTTTTTGAGAAAGTCCTTAGACAGCCATAATCGTATGCTTTCAGTAACACCATTTGGGTTTTGTTTTTTGCTTGTTTTGTAAATATTACGCGAACTTTGTTTTACCTCCTTTCTGCTTCTTTTGATCTTTCCCTTTGTGGTAGGGTCAAGCATTGAGAACTTTATACATTCACTGAGACAACAGAACATAGCTTTGGAAGTGGACACCTTTGGGGCTAGACACGGCCCAGATGAGCCCTCATATAATGGTGCTATCACTGTGTCAGGCGATGACAAGGTATGTCGTGCTCCAACTGCTGCAGCTCAACAAAAGATGGAGTATGCACGTGCAATTGGAATAATACATGTCAACTGACGTAAAACTTAACACAATTTAACACAAACAGATGGGATGTTTCTCATTTTTAGAGGAGAAGCTGGACTACAATGATTTGCCCACAGCCTCCATATAACGACATATAATGAAATACTGTTTAATTTTGTTCTTCGTTACATTGCATGCACCTCTATAATTAATGAATTTAAATCTTATTAGCAATTGTATTTTGTGCCAATCATGAATTTATATCTTATTCTCAAATGGCTCAAATGACATTATGATGAATCTTCCAAACATAAATTTGATTAATGCCTACTGTATTCTTCAGCTCCGGCTACCAAAAATAAAATAAATAAATAAATTTATTTATTTAATTTTACCAAAATATATATAAAAGTTCTTAATTTTTTACAGGAGAGTTTTGCATGGCTTTTGTGGGAGGTGGAAAGCTCAAGTTCTACCTGCTAAACTTCACACAAACGTGTCAAATCTTTACATAAATATTTTTGCTCAGCTATCTAATGTTAAAATATATATATATATATATATATATATATATATATATATATATATATATGCCTTAGTTTCCTGCAACTCAAAGCATGGTTCATGAATCCATCTCACTGGATCACCTGGGAGTTTGTTAGAAATGCAAAATCTCAGGGCCCACTCGCAATCCATGAAGTTAGAATCTGCGCTTTAATAAGGTCAGTGTGCTCATAAAGGTCTGAGAAGGACTGTTGTATTTGGCAGTATTTGAGGTGGATGCATTTCACATAAAAATTTAAGTTTCTATACTTACCTGGCAGGGGAGATACCATACAGTTTTCCCAGGGCGAGCCTTATCCATTGCACTCCTGATATGCTGACCCCTGTGATTTCCCCAAATATGGGAAAGTTGACTGCATAATTTGTGGTAGTGGGGGACTGTGTTCACGCTCTCCCCTAAAAAAATTTTTTTTTAAATTTCTGGCTCTTCTTGAAAACTTCCTTCATGTGACCATTCTGGCAGTCTGCAGCTGGAACAAAAATCCAGTTGCCCAGTTTATACCAAGGCTTTGCTCTTTGGTCTGCTCTGTCTCCTTACCACTTCTCTCACTTCTGCTATCTGCTGAGACCCTGCAGAGGTTGGGATAGAGATCCCTGTAGCAGGCAAATGGAAAAAGATGTGAAGGTAGTGTTAAATGTATAAATCAGCAGTTAAGTGTCACAAAGCATGACCATTTGCAGCTTCTGAGAGTTAATTTTCAGAAATAATTTCCAGGCCAAAAATGAAATCAGAATTAACTTTGATCAAGCTAATCCTTGATATGTCTTAATTAGGTTAGTTTCCAGTCTACTCAGGAAAATCAGTTTTTTTAAACATGGCATCCTTAATATTAATAAACATTGCTTTAAGTAACTAAGTTAGACACAATTCATTTGATTTATGATTGTAAAAATGCACGTTCAGTGCTTGCTTAAATTTTGGCCATCATAGATCATAATTTATTTATATTCTTTTTATTTGGGGGAGAGATAATCATGTTTTTAATATGTATTTTATATAATGTTATTTTTACTGTGTCTTCCTCATTTTTATTAAGATGTAATTGACATACACAGCACTATACAATTTTAAGATGTACACCATGATGACTTGACTTACGTATATTGTGAAATGAGTTTAAAATGTTGCTTTAAAAGAGATTTCCAATGCAACATTGCTCCTCCAAGCTCAGTATTTGTAAAGACCTATGAGCTCATCACAACAGCAGCCTGCCTCTTGCTTTCCAAGTATCCACACATTCTTTAGTTACAAAATGAATGTATCACATTTTGAAATAAGGCCTACTGCCCTTTTAAAGTGAGTTTGCACTGAGGAGTTGTATAGTGTTGCTGCTGAAAAACATGTGAGTTGCTTCATTTTGTGAGAGTTTAGGCATAAATAGCCATGTGACTGATGCTATGGTGAATAAAGACCAAAATACAGGATTTCTTGAACTATGTTAGGACTTAGTCAAATAATATTAGTGGTAATGATATTAATCACATTCAGTGCCTTATGGTATTATCAATATCTGAATGATTTTCTACCATATTCTTTCATTAAATTTTGTACTGGCTTTCTCAGAACTTAGAATGCATATTTGTTTTATTTTAGGATCACAGATTTTCAATAGCATGTAATACCAAAAGGCTGAATTGCTTTCCTGTCCTTATGGACATCATTAGCAATGGGCTCCTTGGAATGTTTCATTCTTCAGAACACATTCAGACTGACCGAAGCACATATATTGAAGTAAGTGTAATATTATTCACTTATCCTGAGCCATAGAAGTTTTCAAGAAAATACATGAAATGCTAAAAAAAAAATCAGGTTAATTTTTATGAACTTAGTGCTCACTTTGGCAGCACATATACTAAAATTTTTATGAACTTATTCTTGAATAAGTTAATGTTTTATATACATACAAATTACCATATATGTTTATATTAATATATACATACACACAATATTTAGCAATAGTTATATGAAATTGAGGGGTTCCCTGGTGATGTAGTGGCTAGGCTTCAGCCCCCTCAACACCACGGCCTGGGTTAGATTCCCAGCCAGGGAACCACCAAAAAATAATAATAATTATTATTATTATATGAAATTGTACCCTGAATTAGACGACTTAGGATGAATGAAACAGTAGAAAATACAATTAATTGGGAAAAAGAAATGATGACTTTTAGTCTTAGATCTGTCACCATCTGTGGCCCTCAGAAATGGGACCTAGTTGAATTAGCCAGAGTCTTAAAGGCTGGATTATATGACTTCCTTAACAACTTGACTTCTTTGGGCCTTGGTTCACCAACCCACAAAAAAAATACAGATAAAAACTTCATGACAAGGGTTTCTTAAGAAGTAAATGAGGTGATGTGAGCACCATGTTCAGTTGGCCAACTTATTGTAAAGATATATAAGAGACATAAATGTAGAAAACCATAGGCGCTCCATAAATTGTATTTATTATCATTGTTGCTGTTAATGTGATTTTCTCAGGAATGCCTCAGGTTTCCATTAAAAAACATTCAGCTTGAGTAGATCAGGGAACAGGCTGAATTAGAAGCAGGAACAGTTCGTGTTTAAAATATCACTTTCCTGGACTGCTCAGGTCCTCTGAGTCAGAATCTCTATGGTGATGAGGAGGGTATGCAAATCTCTATCTTCAAGTTGTCTCTTCCATCTCACTATGGGGGCTCTCCCTTTGCCTTCTTTAATGACACCTTGGGCATATTCCATAGCTTCCAGGTCATTTTGGTTGTTAAGAACTATTTCAGTGCTGTCGAAAGCTTCAATGTCCTACCAATTCCGACACTGCAGAGTCAACTTGTGGCCTAAGGGAGGTGGACTGGGGTGGGTGGTAGCGGTGTGATTTGCTATTTCATTCTTCTTTATAGTCTAACATCTTGGGGTAGAGAGGAGAGCATGCTTCACTCTGCAACACTCCCCTTTCTTCTCCCTTCTGAGTAAAATGCGGCTGGAGCTGGGAGCAGAGAGGAAGCAGGAAGACATCAAGATAGAAAGAAAGGCTGCTGCTTTCTTTAGTTTTATCTGCTACTGGTGCTATCTACTAATGTGGCCACCAGAGCCTAGGTGACCTGCATGGTTGTGTGTTGGGTAATGTTTAGCTTTGACCACAACCCCTCCTGTAGATGAAAACACCTTCAACGTTGCAGAGCAGAATTTCTGCAGAGAAGTCCACACCATCAAGCTTTCTCCAACTTTTGTTGTTCATTGTTTTTTGTGACCATCATCGTCCAGGTAGTTGAACAACATTTGTCCCTGCTTTAACTTCTGTGCTTCTTCAGAAAGAGCTATGAGAACTGCTGAGTGCCTCTTGCACACTGTTTGAAAGGTCCAGAGATTTGGGGTAGGATGGGACTTGCCCCGTCTTCTTTATAAGAACCTTCTTCCATTGTGTTTCAGCAGGCATCCTTCCTTCTGAAATCTCAATGGCAGAAACAGCTGTCTCCCTGTTTATGTGGGCCCCAAGTTAACCTCAAATATTTAGAACATTTACCATATGATTTAAATATCCTAACAAGACTTTGAGTATTTATTATTATTATTATTATTATTATTATTATCCCCTTCCAGGGCCTCATCTCTACATGTGCATCTATATTCTGGCAGTTTTATGTTGTAAGAGCTCAGAGTAGCATTAAATTTTATGAGAAGGAAAGAGAAGAGAAAAGTAAGGAGCTCTCAAAACTCCTGATACTTGACCTCAGATAACTTGCAATGTAGTAAGGCAACTGATCATAGATCAAATCAAAGCTTCTAGCAAAACCCAAGGCCCTCTTTAACCTGTAGAGGATTTGGAAACTTTTTAAATTCAGTGCCTTTATATGGAGTGTGTGCTTACCATTTTTCTCCAAGCCCCATCACTTTTATTTCTTAACATCCACCTATTCATTCATTTATGTATCTACCAGGTTCCTGTAGGCATTTGAGTTTGCTACTTATGCATTATGTTGAGCCAGAGGAATGATTCTTCATAAATGTTGAACTGAATCAATTTGGTATCAATTTCTAAAAGTAGCAAAATGGTTCCTCCATGGACAGTCCACAAACTCTATTGTCTATTAAAACATTAGTGTAAATGTTGTCACAGTAAAGTTGGAGAGCAGTTTTGTGATTCCCTCTGCAAGTTATTAACTGTGGGAACTGAGCCAATTCATACAACCCAGTGTAGTTTGCTTCTTCATAAGTAAATCAGGACGCACATTCAAAGTGTCCAAAGTGTTGCAACTCACGACTAAAAATGAATGTGGATACTTGTATTTGATTTAGTTAAGAAAGCATAAATGAACCATATGCTCAATTGCCATCCACTCATGTTCTGCATTATTTCAGGAGGACCTGTATAATGAGCACGGGTATATGCGCAATGTCTTATTCTGGATACCTGTGGTAGCTTGTTTTACTCCTTACGTTGCGATGAGCAGCATTGATGACTGTAAGGTAAGAAGTGTTGATAAATTATTTTCATGTTCTCAATAGACGGACAACCCTTCCCCGTTTTATGACTATGCATATTTACATAGAGGTGGTACACCTAATTTATCTGCCTGAAACAATGAACAAGCAAGCATTTTAATAAAAGTTTGGCAACTAGAAAGGAAATGCTATTTTTCTTAAACAATTACAAGAGACCTCACGAAGGACAGCTTAGGAGCTGTCCTCTAACAGGAAATGGCAATTTTATCTGGTATATCACTTAGAGTTTTATTTCCAGACACTTCCCCACTGACACCCGCCCCCTCTCTTCCCGGATGGTGGTAGTCAGGTGACTCAGTTAAATAGCTCTAACCAACTCACCACATCACTTTGACTTACTATGGAAAAAGACTGGCTCTTTAAAACCCCATTTCTGTGAAGCCTTTATAAAAATTCAAACAGCCTGTAACAGTATCCCTCCACTAGGAATAATTATCCTCAGAGAAGGAAGATTTTTCTCTAAATTGTACTGACTCCACTGTTACTCATCTGTATAAATAACAGATTACCTTCTATCCCTTCCTTTTGACTAAAACCCAGGACATATTCCTGCGATTGTTGCCAGAGTAAGCAAATAAAATGACAGCTACCAAGTTAAATTTTGATATCAGATAAACAATGAGTAATTTTTTAAATATAAGCATGCCTGTCCCAAATATTGATTGGAATATACTTAATTTTAAAAAAAAAGGCATTTATCTGAAATTCAAATTTAGCTGGTTGCCCCAGGACATTGCTACCATTTTCCTCCCTAATGTCCACAGCCAACTAATGATGAAGTCAAGGAATTTACTTGTAAAATACTTGTCTATCTGGAACCTTTCCACATTCTTCTATCTCTCCTAGAACACTGTAGTCAGAGTCGCTGTCATCTCTCTTTTGGGTGAGCACAACAGCTTCCCTAATTACTTAATTATTAATACTTCTGAAGCAGGACTGTCACAAGTGAAGCTCATTTACTAAATTAGCATAATATATACCATATTTTGTCATGTAGGATGCACTCCTGTGTCTAATGTACACCCATGTTTTTGACCCAAACTTTTAGGGAAAAAAATCTTTCATTTTAATTTTTTAATTCAAATTTTATTTATTTATATTTAGGTGCTTTTTTTTGTATTATAAAGGAATTTTAGAATTTTTTTTAACATATGGTACAAGAAAAATTTTATATAATAAAATTTTTATATAATAAAATTATAAAACACAAGAACAAATACAAGGTATAAGAAATTTTGTGTATAAAATTTTTTTATATAAAAAATAACCAGTTATCATATTCCAGGGTATTATTTTGCATACAGATATCATCATTGATTTCTGGAGTTACACTTTTAACTGATAAGCATCAATAAAGGAATTTAAAAAATTTATATAGATAAACAATTAGTACTACCCATGTATAATGTGCATCCTTATTTTGCCCTCACAAACTTGGGCAAAAATGGTATGCATTGTACACGGCAAAATACAGTAGAAGGGACCTGGAGAAAAGTGAATACTTTTGTGACTCCATATTTGTAATTTCTCATCCTCAACTATTCAGGACCTTTTGATGATTCCCCCCCCCCCCCACATTTTTTTTTTTTTAATCAGAGAAAAGTTTATTCCCAGCTCTGGATTTCGGGACTCTTGCCTTCTGCTTATTGGTTTGGGCAGGCACTGGTGGATGTTCCGCTGTACTTTGTGATCCTCCTCTTCATGCAAATAATAGATTACATTTTTATCCCAGAGGAAATTCTATTCATAATTCAAAACCTGTCACTTCAGGTAAGTGGCAGAATTTATGATACAGTTTTATTAGATTGTTTTAATGAATGCTGTAACATTAACCTTAAATCATATTACTTCTGCCATAGTTGAGGTTTAAGAATGAATATGGTCCTAGAGAGCATTTGCCTTATCTGAGCTTAATTTTCTATTTCAGATCCTGTGTAGTATTGGGTATGCCTTATCTCTTATTTTCTTGACATATGTGATTTCATTCATTTTTCGCAATGGGAGAAAAAACAGTGGCATTTGGTCATTTTCCTTCTTACTTGTAAGTATGTATACAGTGCATATTATTTTTACTTTTAAGTCACTTAAATATTTTAAGAACATATATTTTAATCTTTGTGCTAAGCAGAATGGTAAATTATTATTGCTCTCTACAAAGTTCTAATTACTCCACAATAATTATAGGCATATATAAAATATACTATATGTGTGGGTGTACACCATTTATAAACCATGAGCTCAAACATATCTCCAGGTCTAACCTGTCCCCTGAGTTAGAGATTTTTACTACCAACAGTTCACTTACAATTTCATTTAAATATTTTAAAAATATCTTTATGATCACACAAGTAAAATAATCCATTCCTCGATCCTATTCTTGTCTCTTAATAGACCACATTATTACAGCACACTCTGCCCAGATAATTGTTCATACCAGAAATCTAGACTTATCTTTGATCTGTCTGTTTCTCTTCACATCCAATCCTTTTGCATATCCTTTAGACTCAACACTTCTCAAGTCTGTTTGGTGGGTTCCAGCTTCCCTGCCATAGCCATCGTCAGAATCTGAATTTAGTGAGAGTTTCTGCTGATTTGTATGTACATTGAATTTGAGAAGCCCTGTTGTGTCTTAAAATTTTCATACTCAATCCAATGCAGAACTGTGACACAATTTAGTATTGCAGAGAAAACAATATGGCAGTACTGGGTTGGGGAGTGAGATGGAAATTGAAAATAGGAACATTTACAAGATGAATTCCCACTGTTTTGAAAAACACCCTAAAATTCAGATTGTTACACTTTAGTGAAACTATACTGTGTGTTTGTTTTAGATCACCATCTTCTTGTTAGCTGTTATTGATTTAGGTGACTATGGATTTCTGCAGCTGTTCCCCTTCACCATATTAATACCGCCGTTCACATTGATCGACTCTCTATTCATGCTTCCTAAGGTAAGTTATTTCATTCCTGCCCTAGGGTCATGAAATGTGTAGCCATTGGAGACAGCCTTGAATGTTGTAAAAATGTAGGTAGAGTCCTTAGCTGTACAAAGTTTGAGGTCTCTGTCTGCTGAAAGCCAACTCACTTATCCCAGGCAAGAAACAGGATCTCATTCAGTAGGACATTCTGCCTTGGTTTATGAAGGTCAAAGGCCACTCCACAGTCATAGAATTTTATAATCCTCATGATAACCCTCACTCCTGGGAACAAATGACCTTACTGAGAGACTGATGAGATGCTCTTTTTCTGTTAATTTTGGACATACTAGGTTTAAGGCTACCCACAGACATAGCGAGAAATACCAAGTAGCCATTTGGATATGTGAGTCTCAAAATCAGTATGTAGGGTTATGTGGAGTTTGGGATTAAAACTAAATACTTGAGATTCCTTAGCATGTAAGTCATATTTAAAGCCATAGATCTAGATAATAAAACCTACAGAGTAAATATAGTCAGAATGAAAAGACAGCCAAGGATTTGACCTTGAACTCCCAAACTTAAACATTGGGAAGAGGAAGTGTCAGCAAATCAGTTTGAGAAGGAGCCTGTTAGGTAGGAGAAAAAACGCAGGACTGTTGTGTGCCAGAATTTCTTCTCAGAAACTCCCCTTAAATGCTTAAAGTATCCATATATAAGCATGAATGCCAGATGGCAAAGACGTTTCAAAAAGGAGGGAGTGATTCAGTCATCGAAGAAGTCTACAGAGTTGACAACTGAGAAAAGACCATTGGATTTGACTGCATGGAATTCATGATAGATTTCAATGAAAGGGTGAGCTCAAAAGCCTAATTAAGAGTGAGCATAGTAGAGAATGCAAGGTAAGGAAGTAGTGCAGTGGTTAGGAACACATATTTTCAGGAGTTTTGCTGCAAAGGGTACCAGAGAGATGAAACTGTGGAAGAATGAGGGAAATAAGATTTTTGTTTAAGACGGGAGATACTATGCTGATATGAAAAATTTCTGATGAAAAGAGTGATGGTTCCCAAGATGCCAGGTCCTTGAAAAGATGAGAAAAAAATGGCATACAGTACACAAACAGAAGGATTAATTCCATAAAAGTAGGACCATTCAATCTATTTATCAAGTTTGTGGCCAGGGTATGTGAATACAGCGGCAGATAATTCAGTGACTTTGATGGTGAAAAGATGCAATGATTCTCTTTTGACTGATTCTGCTTTTTTTAGAGATAGAAGTGAAGTTATCAAGTGAGAGTGAGGTGAAGAGAGGTGTTGGGATTTTGAGGTTAGAAAAAAAGATGTAAAATATTATGTCAGGAGTAGGACAGTAGCATTGATAGGAAGTGAGTGCTAAAGGACCCCCTGCCCTGCTTTTCAAGTGAAGTCAGCTAAATTGAGTGTTTTTGTTATCACAGTCTGCTTCTCAGATGCAGTTCAGGGCAGGTGGAGGGTTGGGTTCTATCAGGGTTAATGTTTTGCAAGATGAGTCTGACCTCAAGGAAAGGGTAAGGGAGCAGCAGTTGTACATAAAGAGGGATTATAACAGCAGACAATGGGTTCTAAGCTAGGGAAGGAAGAAATGAAAGAAATGAGGCAGTTTATGGACAGTGAAAAGATGGTGGGATTGGTGGGTTGGAGGTTCACCAGCTCCAAATTACAGAGTGAGGATACTGGAGTAAGGAAACTGGGAAAAAAGTAATGTGGTGGTAGGGCAAAGATCAGGGGCCCTGAAGTTGATTATGGTACAGTTTTTGGAAATGGGCGACCGAGGCACTTAGGAAAACAGGATCACTTGAAATGGTGTCAGGATCCTGGCAAATCATCCAATAATGCAAAAAAAAAAAATCTTTTTTTTAGGTGTTGGATGGGTGTGATGATTAGAGATTTACTGTATCAGTTTAAAGTTGCTCAGAAAAGCAATGTCTTGGGAAATACAGCTCACGAAATAAAATCGACCCTCTGTTCTTTATTCCCTAAAGAGTTGGGAGATGTTTCAAAACGTGAAACACCCAGGTGAAGAGCTTTGTCTGCAGTATGAGGAATGTAAAGTAGGGGAGAGGATTGTCTTAAGACAGCTCTTACCCATCTCTTTGATGGGTCCTGCTAGCACCAAGATTCTCCTAGCGGGTGAATCCTTCTAACTCACAGTGTTAAATATAAACACATCTGAGCCTATAACCAAGCACAGGTTGAGAGGTCGCTGGGGGACTTGGCAACAAGGAGGACTCATGGCACAGTCAAAAATTGACTTTAACCTGATTTACAAGTGAGAATTACATAGAAGACTGGCAAGATCATTGAATGCGCATTAATTTATCTGATATAAGATGAGCTTCAGGAACAGATGAAGGGTCATCTAAACAGAGTTTTTCCTCATTTTTACAGGTTTATTTCGACACTATGGACGATTTAGGAGTTTCAAAATATCATATTTTATTCCTGGTATTGCTAACAGTAAGAAGGCATTTCTATTTAAATGTTCTTGCTTGTGTGTGTGTGTGTGTGGGGGGGGTGACAAACGCATTTGTATGCTTTGCATTAAATTAAAATTTTAATTTTGGCAGTTAAAAATTTGGCACTTAGGCATCTGCACACACACCCCAACAGAGCTTTTAAATTCTGGACCACTATCTTTATAATGATTATCTGACACAGTGTGGAGTGCAGACTCTCAGTGGCGTAAGTAGCACTCGTGTCAACGTACTACTGCTATTTCTGTCATGGTTTCTCTGCAGAGCCGTGAAGCTCACACTGAAAGTTTCACTGAGTATTAAATACATTGTCTTACAATCTTGTGAAAATGTTACCAAGTCTATTTTTATATAGAATGATCAAACTCCTTAAATCAATACTAGTATGAAGTTGTTTCCATGGTGATACTAATTTTGATTCTCTTTTTCTCTCTCCAGCCTTACCTTCAATTTTTAATTTTACTTTTTGTTCTACGATGTCTGGAAATGTACATTAGAAAGAAATCCATGAGAAGGGATCCTGTGTTCAGGTTGAGATAATTCAAATAGAACTTCATTTTATTTCATTTTATCTATTTTGTTTTATTTTAATATTCATTGTTTAAAGACATTTTAATGTGCTTAAATTAATCAAATACAAAGTACCATTTAGGATTGTTTTTAAGGGACTGTGTAGTACACAAATTTATAATTCTTGATACTTTAATGGGTTTACAATCTACCAAGAAAAGCCACATTTGCATATGTAAGACACTAAAATAAAGGCAGACCATAATTTCACTGACATACTAGAAGAAAGTTATACATAATGGGTAAGTATAGATAAGCAGTTGGGTAAGTGCAGTCAATCTAGGAAGGTAGAGTATTCCAAGGAAAAGGACAAACGCTGGAATAAATGCCATCTTCCTTTAGGTTCAAGAAGGCAGCGAGAATAAACTTGAAAGTTTGTGTTGCAGATTAATAGAAAATTTCAATGAAGATAGATATTGGAGGGTCTTGGAATAGGGGACCATAAGAGAGGTTTCATAAATTACACATAAACAGACAGGTGTGTTTTGAAAACCTTACCTAACTCACAACATACGAACCAAGCTCAAGTCCAATGTAGGTGGTAGAGCGGGAGAGTGACGACATGACAGCTTTGTTGCAGGAAATCAACTGACAGCAGCAATCTGGCATGGAATGAGGGAGACAGGAATCATCAGTAATCAGTGGTGGGGGGTGATGAAGGAAAGAATTAGATTGGTAGCAGTAAGAAAAGAGTGATCCTGACACAAATTCCCAAGGAGTAGCAGTTCTCAGAAACTGTATGTATTTTGGATTTTCTGGGACACATCTCTGATTCCAAATGTGTTGATCCATTCTTCTCACAAAGCCTTCAGAATTCCAAAGTATCTGGGTCAAAATTATAGTTTCTAGATTCCTTTCTCATGGAACCCTGGCTCCAGATCCTTTGCCAGTGTGGGTACCATTTTGTTATTTAAAAAAGAAGTAAAAACCGGCAAGGAGAATTAAACTTAGGCAAAAAGCAAGAATGATGTAAAAGTAGTATCATTTAAAGCATTTATGGAAACAGCTGTTTGCAAGGCAGAGGGTGAAGAGCAGAAAAATAGAGAATGTAGTGCTCACAGTCGATTCAAATAATTGATAGCAGTAGATAGAAAGTTCATCATTTCTGCAATGTGTTTTCCAATTGGAAACCGGGTTTGATTTTAGAATTTCACCAAGAAGCTGTGAAGTTCTTCCAAACCCAGAAGAACCCGAAGGCGAGGATGAAGACGTCCAGATGGAAAGAACAAAAACAGCAAATGCTATGACTATCCCGGACTCTGATGAGGTAGAACTACTAAAAATGCTCTTCATCCAATAAGATTGCCTGCCAGATAAAGTGAGCGACTTTCTCACCTTAATTTTTTTAAAAAAACACTTTTAGGTTCTTTCATCTTTACACATATACCTCATCACTTGACTTCAGTAAATGTGCAATGCCAACAAAGATAAGAGCATGCACACGTGCACACACATACATGTTAATATATACATGTTAATTTATAATACTTGTCAGGGTCATGGTTTTGGTTACAAAACCTAAGAAACACTCTGTGAGTTTGATAAATTGAATAAAGCAATTCAGAGGAGAGAATTTATCTGAGGTGCATGTGTGTATACGTGTGTGTCTTCACAGACATGTTGGTTTGATGAAAGTCTGTAGTCCTATTTTCTGAGAAAGGGCAGGCACAAATCATATGATTCAGTGCAAATGTCCCTTTGCTGCAGGAATGTAGATTTGGAGAGTTCACTTTGAAATGGTAGTTTCTAGGGGAAGAACCGGTTTGATTGGTGATTTTGCAGAGGGCAAGGTTTGGTCAGCACGAGTATGGAGCCCTCACTCATTTCAAGGTGAGAATGAAGCTCTGTTGTTACGTACTTGTCTTTCCAGAAACCCGTCATCATTGCCAGCTGTCTGCGGAAGGAATATGCAGGGAAAAAGAAAAACTGCTTTGCCAAGAGGAAGAAAAAAGTGGCCACGAGAAATGTCTCTTTCTGTGTTAAAAACGGTTGGAAACAGTAGTTCTGTTAGCATAATGATCTTGACCTCTGCAGATGAGGTCTTTTGAAGGGAACAGTACTCTCCAAATCTGGGGCCCTCCGTAGATAAACATGAAAGGCAGCCAACTAGCACTGATTCATCCAGCTTAAAGGCCTCGATGATAATAACAAGGCTTTTTCTTGGCAAAGGAAGACAGTTGTGTCTATTCTGTTAAGACAGAGAGACAAACAACAGCAACCATGAAAAAGGAAGCAGGCTTTATGTTAAGAAGGATGGTGCAGCTTTTTAAGTAGTAAAACTCGTTTCCTAACAGGGACTGCTACACAGAAGGGAACTCACTGGGGTAGAGGAGCTCATTCTCCATTCCTAACGCATGGCGCATTTTGTGAACATTTCAGTTAAAGGCAATAGTTTTAGAATAAAAACTTGTTTCAGTTCCAGCTCAGCTTGTTATTGGCTGCCTGACCTTGGGCAAGCTATTTATACTCTTCACACCTTAGTTTCCTCACCTGTAAAGTGAAGGCAGTAATAATACTCAGGTTTGTGTGTGAGAAGAAAAAGGTGAAATAGTGTACCTGGCACGTTTGACATTGAGTGTGACATATAGTGAGCCCCCAGATAGTATTTGTTTTTATTTTTATTGGAATTACTTGCAGTGAAAAGTCTGAGCATGCTTTTTTCTTCCAGGTGAAGTTATTGGTCTGTTAGGACACAATGGAGCTGGTAAAAGTACAACAATTAAGATGATAACAGGAGACACAAAACCAACTGCAGGGCAGGTCAGTAACATGCAGAAATGTGATCTTTAATGATGCCTAGACCAAACATTTTACAATAAATAATGATGAGAATCTTAAAAATACATAGATGATCCTTTCCTATTAACCAATGTAATTTATGCATTGAATGAAGAGGATTAATAAAAATTTCTCCCCATAATTCCAGAAATCGTTCTTAGATGCTGAAAAAGGCTAAATGTTATCTATATGTGACTTTCATTAAATGAAAAATAGAGATATTAAAAGAAAATATTTTGGTAAATAAAGCTAAACATTAGCTTTACTGGCTGTCAGAGATCTTTGTTTTGTGGACTTACGTATTCTTAGAACTTGTCAAATTGAAATGCCAAGATCCAGGATTTATTCAGAAAGGAGAGATTATAGGTTAGAGGGAAAATTTAGTCATTGTCTAAATTCCAAAGCAAAAACTAGAATAGTATATACATACCATTTGGCTGTATGTTCAAGCTGAATTGGGAAAATAATGGCCAGAGGTCCAAAGGACTACCACTTCGAAGGGGAAATGCATTGATATTTGACAGAAGGTTAAGGTCAGAGGGAGTGTTCATAAGAGTGTTCAACAGTGGTGTTGACTGTTAACAGAAGTTTCCTAAACTGTCTTTTCATTTCCACCCTCATCTCACAGAGCGGACAAAGGACAAAGCAGTCCTTAAAAAATGCAAATGAGGTCATGTCACTGTCCTGCTCATAATCCTTTCAGTTAGAATTAATCCAAAATCTTTACCATGACTACAGAAGGCCCTGCAAGATCTGGGCTCTGTTGGCCAACTCTCCCACCACACCCACTGCTCACCTCGGCCTTTGGTGTTCTTCCTCTTTCAGCTTGTTTTTCCTGTGACTAGAGTGCCCTTTCTCCACCTTTTCACGTGCTTGGTTACCTCTTCTCATCACCTTGAAATTTACCTCCCCAAAAGCTCTATCTCTGACTACACAGGGGCTAACTGTATCCTCCCTTTAATGTTTCAGCACATTTATTTCCTTGAAAGTAGGAAGCCTGGGCTCTAATTCATTCACATATGTGTTACTGGTCTATTCTCTGTTTCTCTCTTTAGATTGAAAGCTCTACGAGGCCAGATACAGTAGGTCCCTCCTCTTTTGTATTAGGGAGAGACAGTGTAGCCTCAAAGTCAAGGACTTGGATTCTGAAGGTAGATCCTAATTTTAACTCCCAGGTTTATGTTGTTTCTAAGTCTATGCACATGTTTTCTCATATTTAAAATTAAGACAATAAACACCTCAGTCATACTGAGATTTTCTAAAGATAAAGTAATTCAAAAGATAAAGAATGCTTAGATTCTGGCACATAGTAAGCACTGGTACACATTTCCTATTATTATTATCATATAGATAGTATCTGGGTCATAAAAATAATAAATGCTATCATGTATTTATTGGGCCTTATGTACCAGACAAATGCTAAGGTCTTTGCATTTATTCCCTTAGCTCAAGAGTTCTTAAGCTTGGTACTGGTGATATTTTGTACAGATCATTTTTTATTGTGAGGGACTATTCACTGCAGGATATATAGCAGCATCACTGGCCTCTACTCACTAGATCCCAGAAGCACCCCAATTGTGATAACCAAAAGTGTCTCCAGACATTGCCAAATGGAGGATTGCCCATGATGGAGAAAAACTGCCTTATTTCATCCTCACAATTAGCCTATGAAACAGATTCTACCATTGTAGCAATTTCAACATTGGGAAAACAAAATCTTCAACAAGTATCTGTCCCTTTGAGAGTCTGGATCAATGAATGAAGCCCAACAATGGACAACCAAATAAGCAAACTTGAATTCAACCAAGGTGATGGACTTGATAACAAAGCATAAACAATAATGGAGGGACAGAACAATGTGTGGTAGCTGCCTTTGGATTCATTGAGTCTCTGTGATCTCTTCCCCAGAGCAAAGTGGTGACTTACTTTTGTACCCTGGGCAGCTATGTGCGTAAGAGGGGGACATCCCTGAAATATGCATAAATTCACATGCATAAATACACAAGTTTGGATAGAATTGTGAGAACGAACTTTTTTGTGTAGGTGATTTTGAAAGGGACCAGCGGAGGGGACCCCCTGGGGTTCCTGGGGTACTGCCCTCAGGAGAACACTCTGTGGCCCAACCTGACCATGAGGGAACACCTGGAGGTGTTTGCCGCCGTGAAAGGGCTCAGGAAAGAGGACGCCACAGACGCCATCACCCGGTATGTGGCGGGAGAGACACCCCTTCTCTCTTGGTGGGGTGTGACAGCTCCACACAAAATTAAGGAAGGGAGATTCTAACTGATGACTCCATGCTATGGGAGAAGACTTGGTCATCTGGACCCTAACTTCAGTGTTCTCTCATTTTAAGTGTGAAGAGAAAAAAAATTCATTGATTATTCTTAATTTGCAAAGAAGTCATTGAAGACATGAGTTTAAATACCACAAAAGGTTCACAAGGTGTCCCAGATAGTTCCAATTTTATAATCACCCTGAATACTCAACAACAACAAAAAATCTCTATTGCAGTCTTCTGATTTGCTTGTTCTCACACACACTGTGCATGGGAAATGTGGACTGACTCACTGTTTCCTTCAGGTTGGTGGATGCCCTCAAGCTGCAGGACCAGCAGAAGCGGCCCGTGAACGTCTTGTCTGAGGGGACAAAGAGAAAGGTAGGGGCAGGGCTCAGCATCGCTCCGCGCAGCCCGCAGATCGGTGCCAGATGTGCGGTTCCTCTTGTTCCAGCTGTGCTTCGCGCTGAGCATCCTGGGAAACCCGTCAGTGGTGCTGCTGGACGAGCCGTCCACCGGGATGGACCCCGAGGGGCAGCAGCAGATGTGGTGAGGAGATAGCATGAGCAACTCAAAGTGAATTTAATAACTCTGTTAACAACCAACCTTCAAAACTGTTTTACTTATAAAGTGAAAGACAGCTACATTATCAGGAATAGCAATAGTAATGAACAAAATATCTGACAGCAAAGCACAGCCAATTTTTATTGAGGAGAAAAAGATAGGCTAACAATCTTATACCCTAAGAATTTCGTTTTCATCTTAGATCTTCTGGGTATGCATGGCCCGTTTTTATACGCAAGCATATCAATCTATAGTAAGTTTTAAATCTTTCTGCAACATCACCAGATACATAATTCTTATGGAAGAAAAAAATCCAACTCCAAAATATATTCTTTAATTATTTAGGAATATTCTAAAATCTGTCATTGTGGACATTAGGGTATCTGTCATTATTCTCACGCTTGTAAGTAAATTCTCATTCTCTATCTTCCTTCTACGGCCTTCTCATAAATGTTCTTAAAATCCAGCGTTTTTCTAAACAACCTGTTAACCCACTGTCATTCTCTACATTCAGCCCCAGTTATTTCCAGGCCTCTTGTCCCACCAAAATACTTTCTTTGACTAACGTGAATTCACTAATTGTTTCAGAAGTGCCAGTGGAAGCTTCTCGAAATTTTTTCTCATGTTGTCTTGAGCATTCCCACTAGTTAACATGACCTTGACCTAACTTTAAGGCAGGCAATCCGAGCCACCTTTAGAAACACGGAGAGAGGAGCCCTCCTGACCACCCATTACATGGCAGAGGCTGAGGCTGTGTGTGACCGCGTGGCCATCATGGTGTCTGGGAGACTGAGGTGGGTGCCCACATTTGGCCCCCATGTGTGCCCTGCGGCTCTGCCCGGCCCTGCCCCGGCCTCCGGAGGCCAAAACATCATCAGTTGTAGCTTTCTCTCTCCCTTCTCTTGATGGACCTCCTCCCCCTCCCTCCAGATGTATCGGTTCCATCCAACAACTGAAAAGCAAATTCGGCAAAGATTACCTGCTGGAGATGAAGGTGAAAACCCTCGCCCAGGTGAAGCCCCTCCACAGTGAAATCCTGAGGCTTTTCCCCCAGGCTGCTCGGCAGGAAAGGTAAACACGAGTGGTAGTCTGTCTCACTGGGGGCTCTGTTTTGTTTCTGTTATGGTTACGAGAAATAAAAACTTTAGCTTTCTCTCCCTCTCTTTCTTTTTAACTTTATGGTAATTGTGGGTACTTCAACTACTAGAGAAAGGCCCAAATCCAAGGGATATCCCAGGAGGGAAATAAGAGAACAAAGTGCTCATTTGGAAGCTGATTCCTATAAGGGAATTAGCATTCTGGGGCCCCTATGATGTGCCAGGTACGATACTAATGTCTGCCTGCACCTGGGTCATCTCAGCGGTCTTTGCTGGAGGGGAAACCATCTGCATTAAAACGAGATCACTGACATAAAGCCTGTGCCCGGTATCAGGCATCTGTCAGAGCTGAGTGGATGGTGTCGTGTCTCTTAGCATTTTTAATATTATCAATAGCAGGATTTGAGGCTCAGGTTTGTTAGACGACACCGAGTAACTAGTGGTGGAGCCAGGAGGTCAGCTTGGCTCTGTTTAGTTAAATACTGCTCTCGCCTCAGGGAGAAAGAAGGATAAGAAACCCTACTTCTTCTCTTGAGGCATAGGCGCTGCAGGTTCCCTCCTCCCTGTCTCCTGTTCCTTCCTCGTAGAGCAAAGCCTCCTCTTAAGCTTTCTCATGTTTCTGCTTCTGTGAATTGACTTCTTGTCCATCAAAGAGCATTCATACCACGGTGGTGTCCAACCCTGTGCCAATGTGTGCACATGAATGAATCCTCAGCAACACTGTTGCTGCTTTTCAGATGTGCACCCTTTGATGGCTGCGCTCTTGAAAGCCAGGGTTCAGTCTCACTCTTTTCCTTGCAGGTTCTCCTCCCTGATGGTCTATAAGTTGCCTGTGGAGGACGTGCGGCCTTTGTCTCAGGCTTTCTTCAAGTTAGAGATTGGTGAGAGCGACCGCCGAGAGTTAAGACTCTGGGAGACAGCCCACTCCAGAGCTTGCGTAAAACCAATATACTCGTGATGAACAGATGACCGTAGTATTGTACCATAAATAAATTACTAAGACTTTTAATCCAAGGGTTCTCATCCAGGGGTGATTTTGCAATATCTGTGATATTTTGGTGGCCATGACTAGGGGTGGAGTTTGGGGGGTGGGGCAGGTGCAACTGGTGTCAAGGCCAAAGATGATGTGAAGTATCCTACAAGGTTCAGGTCAGTCCTCTCCCACAACAAAGAATGATTGGACCAAAATGTCATGAGTACCAAAGTGGAAAAACCCTGCCCTCATCAAGTGAGGCTCCAGAGAGAGAAGGCCAAGGGCATTTGGGCCTTGAGTGTCCACCAATTCATACAGACAGAAAGGGACACATTTGGCTTTGGTCTCCATGTACCCTTTGGTAACATTACATGCTGATGAGAGGTGCCTCTCACTAGAGCTGGGCTGAGCCCTAACTCTTTTCTAGGCTCTTAGATTCTGAGTTAAGATTTGGAGTTTTGCATACTGCATTGATCTGTGTGTATGAGGGACCATAGTTTTTGCCTGTCACACCAGTGTCTGATAAAAAGCTGAGCACCTTCCTCCTCTTCTTAATTTGCCTTTTTTTGCCCATTATCTGTCATTAGAAGCCCTAGGTGTCCTAGCTCTTAAAGAGAGTCTTCCCCTTGAGGCACACGTAAGATCGCCCCAGATAGGTTTCCTTTTTACTTTCTGAGTCTGCTGGTCACCTTCACGCTATGGTCTGTGGGTCCATTTTCCACACTGACCATTTTGGCCTTTTCACCAATTTTGCACCATTCCCATGGGAAGGATTCCCGCACAGGCTCTCATCAACAGGAAGGGTTTTATCACTAATGAGAAGCAGGGAGGGGGCAGTTCCAGAAAGTCTGCCTCCCTGAAATACAATGGTGCCATTTAAGAGCCTTCCAATGGGTCTGCTTTCAGAAATGCCCCCTCCCTCCTTAAATTCCTTCTGATGTGCTTAATATACTAAAACTGAAGGTCTCATTTGAGAGAGGAAAAGCAACTTTTGTCCATTTCTTACCCTATTACACAAAGTACAAAATATTGAGACATAAGCTAGCCTTTTTTTTTTCAGTCCAAATGTTTAGTTAGACACAGTTAAATTCCCAGCTGCAGTACATTTATTGAAATTACAAGCTAGGCCAAGAAAAATGCATGCCTCATGACGATGATGCCTTTATAGCTCCCTAGACTAATTCCTCCCTACCACCAGATCACTCCTGGGGAATGCAAACTCCAGCCAACCTAGAGCCTCACATGCCCCCTCCTTGCTTCAGATTTGAAAACTTGAAATGAGGATGATGGGACTGGCCAGTTTTGCCTCTCTTCTTACCCTATCCTCTACTCAAGAGATGATGTTTTAGTCCTCTCCAGAGTGGAGTGTAAGGTGAAAGGAGAAGAGATAACAGGGCAGCCAAGCTTGATTTGATCATTAGAGCTGTGCTATAGCATCAGGGCCTCCTGTGTAGAGATGAGCAGTCGCTGGCTCTTCCTTTCATGGGGTTCTTTCATGAGTTCCTTAAAGACTCCCTGTCCCCTCCCATCTGTAGCCTCTGACCACTGCTTGCTGGGGTGTGTGATGCCTCCTCCTCTTGGTTTCTCTAGTGAGCACCTTGCTATCTCCCAGCCCTTTCTTTGGACCACTTTTCCCTTCCTGGAGATCCTCTAGGGGTACTTCCCACTTTGCAGTCCATGAGAAGCGTGCCTGTTCTTTGCTTCTCCAGACTCTGAGAGTGCAGGACTATCTGCCACCCACAGCCTTTTTCTCTTTACGTATTTCCAGACATGAGTCAGAGACCCATCCCCGCGTTCCCACATTGCAGGCCAATCCCACCACAGCAATCGGATAACTTTGCTTCCCAGTCTTACCTTTCCACTCGTGACTTCTTCCTCTTATGTATCGGCACATTTGGGGTCTCAGTCATAATCCAGATTAGTAACAGATTGTAAACTCAAAATAGGATAGTTGGAGGAATTTTGTTTAATAAAGGGACTATTTGCCAAGCAAGGGACGGTGCGATTACCTGAGGCTAAACCAGCAGAAGTGTTATCTGTTAACCGCTCATAGGTCTGAAGGGACCAAGAGAGGAGGCAGTGATGGGACCCTGGGTGTAGAGTCATGTAGAATTTGCCACCTTGAGAGAAGCAGTGACTTTCAATCAAGGGACACAGTTGGTGTCAGGGAGAGTGTGAAGGAATAAAGACCTTGACCTCCTCTCTTCTGTCCATCCTCCTGGGCTGCCACTGGTGGAGCCCATGGAAAGAGCCTGTCAGTCAGCTTCTGGAGCAGAAAGCAGAGGAGAGAACAGAGGATGTATGTAGAGGGGCACGTGGCAGGTTCTAGCACCGAGGGAACCATCCCTCCGTTTGTCCTACTCAGGTGCTCTGCAACCTCATATTTTTTCTAGTCTTGTGCCTTCGCCCAGATTCTGTGACAATGGGAAAGTATTTCTATCCTATTGTGGGACTAGTAGTGAGTTTGCATTCTTGTATTTAGTCCAAGAATGCTTATTACCTTATCTTTTATATTCAAAATCTAGTTGTGTGTGTGTTTTATACATGACTTGTTAAAACTCTCTGAATTAAAAAGTATATATGAATTCCTAACACATGTTTATGCTTGTGCAGTTAAACAGAACTTCGACCTGGAGGAGTACAGCCTGTCACAGTCCACCCTGGAGCAGGTGGGTCATTTTTGGAGATTTTTCTATCATCCACGGCATATGAATGCATAGCTTGCATACTCTATGCAAGCGCTTGGAGCTCCAGGAAACAGTGTGACACCCCCTCTCTAAATTACTTCTCCCCATTGCAGGTTTTCCTGGAGCTCTCCGAGGAGCAGGAGCTTGAGAACTTTGAAGAGGAAGTTGATCGCCCAATGAGGTGGAAGCTGCTCCGGCGGGAAGAGCCCTGAAGCCACAAATACCCTCTGGCTCTTTAAGCATGGGACTGTTTTTAGACTAATATTTCATAGCGTTAATATACCTTCTCTCAGATAGGTGCAAGATACCTTTGGAACTTATCATCATTTTTATCATTGATGTTAGTGAGAGTGGAATTGTGGTGTGAAGTCAGTGACAGCAGCGAGGAAGTCAGACCACACAGCCTGTGTACTGTGTTTCATGCAGTAGTAAACTTAAAACAACGCCTTTCTTACGGGAACGCTTGTGTTTTTGCAGATGAGATGGAGATGGCCTAATTTTTCTTTCTCTGAACTTCAAAATATTGGATATTTTCTTGTCTTTTTGATTGAAGTACAAAGTAAGACAATGCTGATTTTAGGGGAAAGGGAGCAGCACAGCATTTCCCTTTTGGAATTTACCTTTTTTTTTTAATTCATTGATTTTTCCTTTTCTGTCATTTTTCAGATTTTAGATTGTAGAATCTGTGTTTCACCTGTTGTGACTATAATTGCAGTAAGAATTTGAATCATCAAGTTGGAAAAAAATACATATCTTATGTACAAGTTTGAAACATATTTCTGATTTTATATGTTTTCTTATGATACAAGGGTCTACCCTTATGCAAAGCTGAAACTTCATAGATCTTAATTTCCCATGTCCACTTATGTTATTGTTTATCCAACTGGTGACTCTATGGACACCTTAAAACCTACACAATCTACTTATACATTCATATTTAGATGAGTTTTTATTGTTATTGCTATTTTTATTTTGCATAAGTCAATAAGTTTATGGTAATTTATTATGCAGCAATAAATATCTATTACAGGCATTTAAATAAAGTGATATTTAGAGAACTTACTGTCCCAAAGTTTCAGGTTATCTGGACCCAGAATTCAAACCCAGGAGTCTGTCTGATGCCACCTACTTTAAACTATCATCAAGCAGTTATTAAACACATGCTTGAGGTTACAATAAAGGGATAAAGAATATTCATTCATCCTGAAGTTTTCGTTATCATTTGGGAAGAGAAACTAAACACAATAGACACTACATTATCATCTTCTAATGTTATGGTGCCAACTAGAATGATACAAGGATTTGAAGCTAAAAACGGTTTTTACAGCCTAAACATAGCCAATTATTGTGGTAAGTTCCAATGACCAAATTGTAAATTTTTTAAATGTAAAATCTCATATCTAATTTTGAAAAGTGTCATGACAACAGATAGTTAACATCACATCCACTAATATAGTAGATCATGCAAAGAAAGGTGTGGGACAAAAGCTTCAAGCAAATATTTCTCCAACAGGGCACTGATGCAGTTGTCAAAGACCTTTGAACAACTCCAAGCTGCCTGTCCCCAGTGCTTGCCTGGATCAGAATTCTGCAAGACTGATCGTTCCCACTGTCTTTCTACTTATTTATCTCTGTTGACTCAGTAGCAAGTTGATATGTCCTTCGCTCTCAACTTATCTCCACCAGCCTGTCCTCAAAGTGTTTAGCCAAGCAATCGTAACTTCCTGTTGGCCTTGCTAATATGAATATTTTTCCTTGTTTTAGTATTTCCTGAGTGATATCCATGGCAATTTCAAAACAAGAAAATTAAAATCTTGGATTAAAATTGCTATCTTGAAATGGAATGCTCACTGTAAGTTTTGGAAATATTTTAATGTCTTTTCAAAACTCCTTTTGGGACACAGTCCAACCCAAGATACCCAAGAGGCTTTTTAGATGTGTCTACCCTTCCTCATACTGTTTTAAAAAAAAAAACCTAGGAAAGGAAGAGCTAATTTAGATATACAAAGTGTCTGTTCAGCAAATGCTTGTAGTATTTGAAGTAGAAGATAACAATAATTTATCCTGAGGGCAAGATGAATGAAAACATTACAGTGATTGTGAATATAATTTTAATGATATTGACTTTATTCTTATACTAGATGTGAGTTTCTCAATAGTGGCACTATTGACATTTTTCACTGGATAATTTCTTTTTGGGGGTTGAGGGAAGGAGAAGCTGTCCTGTGTATTGTACCATTTTCAGTGGCATTCCTGCTCTCCAACCACTAGATGCCAGTTGCAACCTGCATCCAAGTGTGACAACCCAAAGTGGCTCAGACTTTGTCCAAATCACCCCCATTGCATTAGAATTATGTGTCTTTAAACCAACTGCTTGGTAATTTTATCATCTTGAGGCAAAGTTGTGTGTCAGGGGAATCAAAGAAGGAAGTGTGATATGGGAAGCAAAGAAGAATCCAGAATTTGCTTTTTAAAATGTTCAAAACTTGATTAGATGACTTGAGTCAACATGTTGAGCGAAAGGCCCAAAACCCCTGAGTAGAGATAAAAAAGGCTTTTCTCTGACTGAGCTCTTTACTTTATTACTGTTTTAAGATTATATTTTATATTTTGAAACCGACAACTTTCTTCTGAGGCATGGAACAGCACATTTACAAATATTGGTTCCCTCTGTAAATTACCTCTTTATAACATGGTACCACCAACCAACCAAGTAAGCTGGACCCTCTCTGCTCTAATAGTCTGTTGAAGGTCTAATTAATAATAAAGCAGTTTGGCCAAGAGTGATCACATGAAGTCAGTGTTCTCTGGCCAAGAGAACTACACTCATAAGCTCTCTCCAGAAGGCAGTGTTAATGAGAAATTTCAAAGCTGGGAAACAGTTCAGCATTAATGCAGACATGTCCAGTGATGGGGCAAAGGGGTAATAACCACCGTAATGAGAAGGTAATTCAGAACAAAAGGAAAAGCAGGTGACTCTAGATATAAATATACCAATTTATTATGAAATAATTCATAATACGTATGGGAAGATTGGGCCAAAGCAGATAGAGGGCCCAGCAGTTTTGCACAAATTATTTTCCAGACCCATGTTACAATACTTTTTTTTAATAGTATAACTTGGATACTAATGATCGAGAGGACAAAGGGACAAAGAATACATTAGCGCCAGGGTCTTGTGACAGGTAATGGCTTATTATCGATACTATTACCAGTTTGATATTAATCGGTTGTCATGCCATTCTGGCTGTTGCTGACAAAAATATTTATGGCTATCTTTTAAGGAACACAGATAATCAACAACTATTATAGAAAGCTTTGATATGCTTGATAAGGACAGTGAAGTTGGTCAGCGATCACAGCATGAAAATGAAATGAAACCCAGGACACACAGGTGGAGTTGGTTTTGTTCACATCTACATCTCTGCACACGTTGTAGAGACCAGGAAGAAATGTGAATGCTTTTCCTGGAAATAATGAAAACTAGGGACAAACTGAGCTTCTAGATTACTTTTCCAAAAGTAAGTTCACCTTTTCTTTTTCTGATTTGTTTGTATTATGCAAGTACAAATAAGATTCCCATATACCAAATGCCAAACATTGCTGGAGAAATTATTTTTATAATAGTTAATTTAGTATTTAGGAATAGCTGCCAATTTATATTCCACAGAGGGGGGAAAATAAGGGCTGGGTTAATAACTAACTTGAGGAAGTTTTTGCAACTATATTATCATGTTGAGACAAAACATAGGAGTGTGTGAATAAGCTAGAAATTTGCTAATGGACAGATTGTGTGGAACTTAGGGGAACCTTGTGAACGCATTTGCAAGCCTGAGTTGCAAATGTATAGAGAGATAAGATATGCATAAATGAGCATATGTATGATTTTATTGCACAACAATTTGCAGGCATTTTGGATACACTTTTTCTAATTTTGTTACTTTTTTACCAATAACATTTTTTAAATGTTTTTATTGTCTCTGACTCACTGTCAGACTTGTATTTTTTAAAGGTATGATGCTTTCTTGTAAATGTAAGATGCTTTTCATTTTCCCTTTGAATATAATGTGTTCAATCAGAATGAGTAATGTATTTTTTCATTACATGGGTGTTATTTCAAATTCACATCCTTTGCTGTTCAGAATAGTTTGTAGTGAAGTTTTTCGCTCATGGTGAACAGTAAGAGTTTTCTTCTGATATTAACATTAATATGACAGGAGAAAATTCAGAAACTTTATATTTAGAAGCAAACTACAGAATTCATAATGACATGTTTGTTGTTACTGTTTTATTTGGATATGAAACATAAAACATACACAAATCAGGGAATGAAAACAGAAAGTAAGCATGAGGGAAAGCTTAACGAACTTGTTTATACTGCAAGGTGGATTCACAATGGAAAATCTAACGGGGTTGGACTTAGACTCTGTTCTCCATTGGGCTGTGGTTCATTCCATAGATAGGAGATGACTCTCTCAGCCAGTTCACCCTCCTATACAATCCCTTTGTAATTGTCCACATGGCTATGAGTCATCTATGGGGATCTTGGACACCCTGACCTAATGCTTTTTTCCTGGGAACTGTCTTCCTCCCTCCATCGGTTGCTCCATGGGCTTTCTAACTTCTTCACTCAGTCCTCTTCTACCTAGACTTGCCTCTCATCCCCATTAAGTAGTCATGAGGTTCTTCCTCTGGACTGATATCTGAGGCTGTCTTGGCTAATATGCCTCCCATTGGAACTGGCCCCTGTACTTCTTACCTAAGCTTTGTCTCCAGGAAATAGCATGGCCGTGGGCGTCATCCTGCTCCATGAATAAGATGAAGTTTCAGACAATGTACAGCAACTCCTTCCCTCCATGCAGTATTCTTGGACAACTGTTTGGACTATTCTCGGCCAACATAGTGGGAAGTCAATGGAAGAGACCACTTCTTTCAAATTCCGGGATCTAAGAACCAACAGACAAGGCCAGGGTGAAGCTGCTGATTTTGTCCCTGAAAGTCCTGATTCATTTATGCAAGCCATGCCCCTGGTGTGCTTTCCAGAAAACTAATGTTCCTTCTAAAATAACTTTTTTTGGTAACTCAGACTAAGAAATCTATTTTCTTGCACAGTTAAGACCTTTTGTGAACTCTTACACGTCCAATTTTCAGGCATGCCCCCCAAAATCTTGTTTGTATGGGATTTATTGATGCAATCTATGTGATAATCGACTGTGCACCAAACGTCCTCCTTCTGAAAAACAATTTGTGTTTCTGTTTGTAATATTGCGATTTATACGAAAAATATATGTATTTGGCTTCATCCTTGTTTCTGGCACAGAATACCGAAACCTTTGAAATCCTCTAAGTGATGAAAGCTGTAGAAGTTATTTTTATTACGTTCGTGAGGTGACTTTTGGACCGCAGATGGGGGCTGGTTGTCAAGAGCACCTTCCCTGACATTAAAGGGTTGGAACTTTCAGCTCCGCACCCTCTCCTCCAGAGGGGGAGGGCTGGAGGTTAGATCAGTTGCCACTGGTGCCAATGATTTAATCAATCATGACTATGTAATAAAACCTCCATAAAAACCTAAAAGGGCAGGTTAAGAGAGCTTCCAGGTGGGTGAATACGTAGACATTTGGGGACAGCGGTGCATTCTGGGAGGGCATGGAAACTCCAGCACGCCTTCCCACATACCTTGCCTTTTGTCTTCATTCCATCTTGCTGGTCCTGGCAATTGGAGGCTCCTCCCTTCTCCTGTCCTTGGAATATAGGTCCCATCCCCGTTCTCACAAGTGGGAGCCATTGTCAAGGATGCATCCCTGAGAGAGCAACGTGTTGTTGAGACCATCTGGATGGTCTAGATAACCACAACCCGTTAAGGTCTCAATATGAACTTTTAAGATTCTGGAGGCAAATGTGGCAATCTACTCCTCTGGTGGCGCCCAGGACAAGCCTCCTAAGTTCCCTTGCTTCTTAAAACCACCACCTACCACTCTGGAGTGATCTGCCTCTTCTGTCTCTCCTTGCCTGCTGTGTTTGGGGCTAGTTTGGGGTTTCACTTGGGAAGCTCCCAAGTTTGTGAACCAACAGTATTTAAGGCCATGAAGTTCCCTGTAGTCACAGTGTTTAAATATACACCATCGATTTTGATATGCAGTGTTTTATAATTGTATTTTGTATGATCTTTAACTTCAATTTTTATTTCCCTTTCCATTCCACAGGTGTTTAATAGAAGGTTATTCCATTTTGAGGCAGAATGCCTTTTAAAATTTGACTACTAATTCCTAGTTTTATTGCATTGTTTTCTGATAATGTTTATAATATTTCTATTTCTTTATAGAACTTGATCATATTTGTGATCCAATATAGGATCAATATTTCTGACTGGTTCATGTGCACTAAAGAAGTTGTATTCTCTATGATCAGGGTATAAAGTTATTTGTTATCTATTGACATACATGTATGACATATTGACATAAATTCACACTTACAAAAATGTTGCAACAATAGGTGCATACAAAACACACACACCCCCCTAACTATATATAGTGACTTGTTGATTGTGATTTTTAAAATACATCCATAGAACAATATATATAAAAAACTATAATTTTATGTATATGTATCTATATAGAGTACCTTTTAAATTATGTTGTTCGGATCTCCTATAGCCCATGCTTTGTCGAGTTCCTTTAGCTTGTACCGAAGGTGGTGTACTAAAGTATTTTACTCCTATGCTCTCCCCTCCTTGTGTCCCTTTTTAGTTTTTGCTTTATAAAATTGGTAGCTGGGTTTATGGTGAATATTTTTTTAAATTAGCTCTTATTTTTCTAGTTTCATAATGTGGGCATTTAGAGTCTTAATTTTAGACTTTTCTTTTGTCTTATACTAGCACATAAAACCATAAATCGTCCTCTAAATACTGTTTTAGTTGCTTTTCACAAAAATTTGATATGTTGCATTTCATTTTTGTCAATTCAAAATATTTTATTTTTCCTTTAATATATTATTTGAAATAATAATTATTAGAAGTATGTTGTTTAATTTCCAGTTATTTGGGAATTTGCCAAATAATCACTATTATTAACTTCAACTTAATTCCCTTTGGTCAAAGAGCACTTTTAAAATATATTTTTTAAATTTATTGAGATTTGTTTTATGGCTTAACCTAGGTCTGTTATGGTGAGTCTTACATGTGCAATGTAAAAAACAATGTGGGGCTTTGTTTTGTTTTGTTTTGCCTGGAGTGTTCAATAGCAGCCAATTATTGTAGTTGAAGTAGCTTGACTGTGTTGTTCAAGTATCCTAATCACCTACTGACTTTATATCTAGTAATTTTATCAATTACTGAGATATAAATGTCAAAATCTTCAGCTATAACTGTGGACTCATTAGTTGATCTTTTCACTTCTGTTTTTCATTCATGAATTTTCAAGCTCTGCTTTTATATCTGTATGCATTTAAGTTTTTCATGTTTTTTTAATGAATTAACCCCTATGTTATCAGGAAATATTTCTCTTTGTCTCTAGCAATAATTCTTGTCCTGAAATCTAGTTTGTATCATATTAATATGCCACTCCAGCTTTCCTGTGACAATTGTTTTCATGGTATATCTTTTCCCATTGTTTTAGTTTTCATCTTTGGGTCTTTAAATTGAAAAGTGGGCTTTTTTTTTTTATATTGAAAGCATGTATTTATGTCATACTTTTAAAATTAAGTCTGAAAAATCTCTCTTACAGTTAAGAGTGCTTTGATTATTTGTATTTATTGTAATTACTGGAATGACTAGATCAGATATACCATTTTATACAAGGGCTATCCAGAAAGTATCCAGCCAGTAACATGAAAAATAAAGACATTTATGGCTGTATTTTTTCCAGACAGCCCTCGTATTTTTAGTATACCGCTTAATCTCTACTATTGACATATTAGATTTATTTATTTGTTACTTGTTTATTTATTTATTTTTATTGGCTACTCTGAGGTTGACATATGTATCTTTAGTTTTATTTTTGGAGTGTACCAAATTCTATCCGGTATTTTTGTTTTTCTGAAACATGTTTATTTTGTCTTCATTTTTGGTAGATAATTTTACTTGATTAGAAATCTAAGTGGACTAATTTCTTTCTCTACTATAATGATATGGATCCATTGCTGTTGACTTCATGGTTTCTGATAAGAGATTTACCTGGCTTCTTTGTAGTTGTTATAGTAGAAACATTGACCTGACACAATCTGTTACATCTATCCCAAGTCAGAAGAATCCAGCAAACTGTTTGAAGTTCATGGGTCTGTGAATATTCGCAAAAGGGCACAGTACTCTGAACTGAGTAATTCAATCATCTATAAATCGATTATGCGTGAGGAAACAAAGAATCAAAGCAAATGAATATAGCATGTTCTAATTGATGTGCTCACTGAAATTTAATTATAGCAAAGGATATTGAACTGATAGAGAAATCATCTGATCAAATGATCCAAAGAAAGTGGGAATGGCTATATTAACACCAAACAAAGTAAATTTCAGAGCACAGAAAGTTACCAGGGATGAGGATGGACATTTACATAATGATAAAAAAGCCAGTTCACCAAGAAGACATCACAATGCTAAATGTGTACGTACATAACACCATAGCTTCCAATTACATGAGGCAAAATCTGATAGATCTGAAAAGAAAAAAGAAACTCTCTAAATTTTGTTAAAATCTTCAATACTCCTTTCTCAATAATCAACAGAACTAGTAGACAGAAAACAAGCAAAAATATAGAAAAACTGAACAACACCATCAACTAACTAAGTCTAATAGATATTTAGATAATACTCCCCTCACTCAATAGCAGAATACATCTTTTTTCAAGTGCATGTGGAATATTCACCAAGCTAGAGCATACCCTTGGTCATAAGACAAGTCCTAACAAGTTCGACACACAGAATAAATTTTCTGACCGTAACAGAATTAAAGTAGAAATCGATAACCAAACGATAACAGAAAAAATCTCCAGACATTGGGAAATAAAATAACGAATTTCTAAATAATTCATAGGTCAAAGAGTAAGTCTTGAGGGAGATTGAAAAATATTCTGGAATGAAACTCTTCATTACCCAAAGTAATGCTATCAATCAAGTGATGCTTTCAGTCAGATGATATCAGGCAATCTGGAGCTCTGTGTAGAAAGAAGCTTTTCTCTGATGAAACTCTTTCCTTTCTCATGGTTTAAAGACTTAAAATTTTGATATTAGCCACAATCATGTTGGACAAACTAGAGAAAAGCTTACAAATAACTAGATTTCCTCCATAAGACTGCTCTTTATATTATAATGTGATATGGCCAGGCAACGAAGTATATATATAAATGCCACTGTTGGGCAGGAAATGGCTGAATGTCAAAAGATAAACAGTCCAAGGTAATCACGTGAATGTGATATTTGGCAGGGCCACCAGAATTGACAGCATAATGTCTGCTGAAAGCAGTCTCTACAGGAACATTTCACCGAAGTCAGTTAAAGCAAATTCTAGAGATGTGGTAGAGACCAGGAAAAATGTGTATCGTTTTCTTCTAAATAAGGAGACCAGTGGATAAAATGTCTGTCTAGATTACTTGCTTCAAATTTCTCAAAAGTAAGTTTGTTGTCTTTTTCTGTTTGGTTTTGTGGGGGTGTTTCTTTTTGCTTTTTTTCCTGGCACAAAATTATAAATGAGTCTTTAGGAACTGAATGCCAGCTGTTTGTGGAGAAGTTATTTTGAAAATTAATGGACAATTTGGGTGATTTTAGATAGCTGGCATTTAATATTATCAAGATGAAAACATTGAGTTAAAATATAAGTTTTAAGAAATTATGCAACTACTATATGGTTTTAAGCCTGAAACTGAATGTGGGTATAAGCTGAAATTTGTTAATAGATGGTGGAAAAAATAAGAATATTGAGAATTGATTTGTCAACTTGGATTTTTTGAAGTTCTTTACTTTTATTGCACTATAACTTGGGGGCATTTTAGATAAACTGTTTTTCTGATTTAGAGATTGTTTACCAAAAGTATTTACAGATATATTTATTGTTCCTATGTCTTAAGCTCTAAGCATTTTAGAAATGTAAAATGCTTTCCAGGATTTTTTTTTAACTCTGTGCACACCACATATTTAATCAGAATGTGAAATATGAAATATGTACCGTTTCCTTATCACAATATTGTTTCAAATACACATTATTTGCAGTAAACAGAACTTTCCTGCTCCTACAGTTTAAGCATTTTGTTCTGAATTTAACACCCATATGGCAGGAGAAAATTCAGAGCCATTGCAATTTGGAGTTATCTACTAGGTATATAAAAATGAATTCATGTGGTTATTAGTCTTTTAATAGATTACAGAGCATACCTGAATTGGGGGGAAATAAAATAGGCAATGCTAATTTACAGTGGAAAATCTAAAGAGTTGGAGCCAGACTGACATTTTCCCGCTACATTGGACTGTGGCAGATTCCACAGTCAGGAGATCACCATCTTGGCCAGTTTACCCTCCTGTACAGCCCTGCACAGTCCCCTGAAAAGTGACTACTCCGAATTTTCTGCACCAGGAGCAATGTAGGGGATCTTCAGCCCCCTCTCATTGGACATGCTGACCTAATGCTTTTTGTTAGTTGAAACTATCTTTCTCCCTCCTCTTGTCACTCCATGGGGTTTCTTTACTTCTTCTTTTTTAATTGTTTAATTTATTGAGGTGACATTGGTTAATAAAAATTATGGAGGTTCCAGGTGTACAATCGTCGATATGTTGTATTATGTGTTCATCATCCAGAGTCAGGTCTCTTTCCATCACCTTATACTTGAGTCCCGATTTCTTCTTCCCCACCCCTCTCCCCCCTTACCCTCAGGTAACCACTAAACTATTGACTGTCCGTGAGTTTTTGGCCCTTTTTTGCTTTCAATTTTATGTTCCACAAATGAGTGAAGTCATATGGTTCTTGGTTTTTCTGTCTGGCTTATTTCACTTAACATCATGATCTCAAGGTCCACCCATATTGTCATAAATGACCCTATTTCATTTTTTCTTATGGCTGAGTAGTATTCCATTGTGTAAATGTACCACAACTTCTTTATCATGTATGGGGTTTCTAAGCTTCACTCAGTTTTCTTCTACCTAGACTTGCCTCTCAGCCTCATTAAGCAGACTTGTATAGCTTCTTCCTCTGGAAATGCTCTCTGAGGCTGTCTTGGCTCATATACCTCCCACTGGAACTGGCTTCTGGACACCTTGTGTGAGATCACTTGAGGAAGAAAGGTGTCTAAGAAATAGCACAGCTCTGAGTGTCATTTTGTTTCCTGAATGGAATAAGAGCTTCAGGCAGGACCGTACACACTCATAACAGAGGAGGCAACCATGTGGTTTTTATCACTGGCCAACATTGCATATGCACAGAGGGAAAAGACTTGATTGCTCCAAATTCAGGACTTAAGAGCCAAGTTCAGGTGAGATGCTGATTTGTGTTCAAAATTCCTGATGCATTCTTCCAAATCACGTTCCTGGCATACTTTCCAGAAAAATAGCATCCTTCCAGAATCTCTTTACTTCTTATAAATCAGCTTAGATAGTGTTTCCTCCTGCATTAAAGACTTTTGGGAGCCCTCAAGTCCCATGGTTTTCAGGAAATGCTCAGCAAATCATGGTGTGTAATATTGGTTAATTAGGGCTATTAATAAAGATGTGGTATTATTATTATGCACCAAAGCATCTCCTTCTGGGAGATAGTTTGGGTCCTTGTTGTGAAAAAAGGGTGTGTATAAATTGCCATACCAAATCCTTACCATCACCACTCCCCCAGCATACACACACACACACACACACACACACACACACACACACCTTTGCTCAAGGATGCTAAGGATGAATATGCTAAAACTGTGACTTGCTGCTTCTGCGGGGGGAAGGGCTGTGGTCAGCTGCTGGTGCAATATCTACAGAAGAGTAATGCTGTTCTCCGCAGATAATTTTAGGTGGAGTCCATGGGGTGTTTTTACGGTGAACTAGCCTACACACAAGTCAAAGGGTCCTGAGTTAATCTAGCAAAAGCCTATCCAAGGCCATTACAGGTGGAATTTCTACCCTCCATCTCAAGCCCATGTCTCTATGTTATTATCAGAAATAGAAGCAACCGACCATTAAAACTTGAGCAATAAAGCCAAGTTTTATGCCACTAACTCAGCCTTTAAATGCGCAAACTGAAAACTAACAGAAAATAGAATTAGAAACTGGCAAGCCTATGATTGGGATGAAAATTTCTTAACAGAATTCTGTCATGAATTGATTAATCTCATAAGAATGGATGCTGAAGATTTGAAGAACAAAATTTTAAAGATTGAGGAGATATTCACAAAGCAACCTAAAAGGTGATATATGTTTATTTCAAGCACACATGGAATATTTCCAAATATTAAAACAGGCTGCATGACTAAGGAAGTCTCAATTTACAAGTGGTTCCTCTAACCACAACATGGTCAAGTTGAACATTAAAAATAAAAAGTCACTAAAACCAAAGAAAAATCATCATTGTAGAAGCTAAATAGACAATCCTACGTAAAATATTTGTGTGCTATTGCTGCATTTACATTGCATGACAAAAAAAGAAAAACAACGAACAACATACAACAGCAAGCTTTTATAGCTGGGAGGCCTGGGGTGATTCTTTTTTTTTTAATTTATTTTTTATCATTAGACTTATTGGGGTGACATCTGTTAGCAAGGATTACATAGGTTCTTAAGAGGCTCTGCTGATCTGCGATACGCTTGTTCGCTTCTCTGGGTCTTGGCTGGCTATCATCTAATGTAGGCTACTCTAAACTGGGGTGACTCAGCTGTTTTGTGTGCCTTTCATCATCCAAGGGGCAGCCCAGGTATGCTCTTCTCACAATGGCAGAGCCATAGGAGCAAGCAGATACACTCAGAGCCTTGCAAGGTCTGTGCTCAGAAATAAAACATCATCACTTCCAACTCCCCCTATTGGTCCAAGCTATAGTTTGGCTTTAAGGATGAAAACACAAAGTTACAAGACTAAGGGTGTGGACACAAGTAGAGGTGAGGAGTTAGGGCCACTATTTTGATAAGAGTGGTAAGAGTGGACACCCTTGTCTTGTTTCTGACCTTAGAGGAACACTGAGATGCTAAGCACCCACTTGGAGTACTGGAGTTATCTGGCAACTTGTTTTTGTGTTTGTAGGATATTTATTCTCATGAAAACCTGTACATCAACTTTATCTTCTTTCTCTTATTCAACAGGGCAAAATGAATAAGAGGGAGATAAGTGTGTGTCAACAAACTTGGGCCTTAATATGGAAGAACTTTCTTAAAAAATGGAGAATGAAAGGAGAGTCCTTAATGGTATGATTCGGTATCACTTTGTGACAGGAAAATATGTATTCCTTGGGATGTATCTCTGCTTTGTTTCTCTCCCCATCCAAAGAAATAAAGCACCTTTCTACAATAGAAGAAGCTGTTCCTTGAACAACAAATCTGTCGAAAGACATTTCAATTAACACAGGCCTGTAATTTGAGGTCTAAAAGCAACTGAATTTGGTCAGCAATCGAGGATTCAATAAATGTTTTAAAAGTCAATGGTTACACTTTTTACTAGCATTCCCATGCATAGATACTTGGGTTAAGACACTGGTATCACCAAGATACGATATATAGATCAACCCACAGAAATAGATAACTGCCTTTTTCTCTGCTGAATCTTTTTCTCTTTTTAAAAACAAATCATTCTCTTTAAAAATAGTAGAAAATTTGGAAATATGATTAGTGCCAAGAAGAAAATTAGTATTAGCTCATATAATCTTACCGTATTAACAAAAACCCTGGTTAAACTTTGGTATTTGAAAAAATCAAATAGATACAGCTAAGTATAATTTTTAACTAAATTGGAATTTTACTGTATATGAGGGCTGTCTGGAAAAAATTTAGCCATAAATGTCTCTATTTTTCACATTACATGGTTGGATACTTTCTGGACAGCCCTCGTATGTATTGTGAATGTTTTCTACAATCCTTCATTTAGGAAATAGAGTGGTTTCTTATTGGAAGTTTTTAAGTGAATAGTATTGATAACCAACCAAGACAGTGTTTCTCAAGTCACCTGTATTCTGTTGAGTTTCCAATACCAGAATCTTGGCATGTAATCCATAGATTACTACCAACTGAGCAATGCCTGAGGAGTCTTCTAACACAGGCTTTTAGCAGAATCGAATAGAGGCATACCCTGGAGGTTCTGTGGGTTCAGTTCCAGATCTCTTAATGAAGTGAGTTTCACAATAAAGTGAGTCATAATCATTTTTCTGGTAAAGGGTCTTGCCTTCAACTTGTAAAAAATGCACCATCTGTGAATGCCCTGTATAGCATGAGTAGGTCACCAGAGTAATACCAGCTGATAATAATTTGTAACAGCTTGCCACTCTTGCTTCTCATGTTTTTATAATCAGTGCATACTTTAGATTGCGCTTTGAATCAATATATTTGAATTTCTTAATGACTCATTGGAATGATCAGACTGTTGAATTTTCTGTTGTACGTGTTTTAAATGGTTTGCAGTGTGGGATATATTGAAATTAGAAAAGTGAATCAGACAAACTATATGACCAAATGATTTTGAAAGACTAATTTGAAATAATAATTTTTTTAATTATTTTTTTCTCTTGGATTGTGTAGGAATGGTTGAGCTCATTGCTCCTACTACTTTTTTTGTACCTATATCCTACTAATCACGAATTGCATGATTTTTCTTCAATGCCTACCATGGACCTGGGACGGGTAGATTCATTTCATGACTCTGCATTTACTATTGTATACATACCTTCCACCAATACAGTCCAACAGATAATGAATAAAGTTGCCTCAGATTCCTTTCTGAAAGGTAAGTTTTCTAGAGGAATTTGTAGTGTTAATATTTGGTTCATTTGACTGTAGATGTGTGCATTTAATTTGCATTTCAGTTGATAAACTGTGTCAGTTGTCAAAATTGATTACATGAAATGTGAATATGTTTTCCCTTTGTTGGAAGTAAGAAGCCATCACTCAATATCTATGTCAAAAGTGTGAATGTATTCCTTTACCACTTTGCAGTGCACTGTCTTTCAAAACAGAAATCTGCTGATCTTGCATAGGATTTGTGGAATATACTAATTGGTAGACGTTGAAAAGTGGAAATGTTTAGCAATTTGCAGACTTGTGGCTGTGGAACCGTTGTTACTGGAATGAGACTGTTGCTCTAGTATTTGCTTATTTTTATTATAATATACAAAAAACCCCAGTCTTTTCTTAAATTTGATGATAGGAATTTTATTCTCACCTTTTACTACCAAAAAGATTGCCTTAACTATATTTGAAGATTCTTTTGAAGAATATTTGGTGTTTAAAAATTTCACCCTTCAGTGTTAAGGTACTTATCCATGAAAAATAAGAAGAGCGTTATTACTGTCAAGACCACTTCAGTAGCAATTTCTGGAAATTAGAGAAGCAACCTGGAGCAGAGGCCAGAAAACTGGACCTAGAGTCAGAGAGTGTTTGACTTAAAAGTAGTTCTGTGCTGTGTCTCTAGTACATTTTGCAAGTCATCAACTACTCGGAGCCTCAATACCACCATATTCAAAATAAGATTAATAATTCTATATTTTTCATGAATATTTCAGTTGGGAGTGAGAAAATCCCAATTCTTGTCTTAAGGAAAAGGGGCATCCTTTGCCTAGCCATTGCCCATAGGTTGGGTTCCTAGGTCACCCTATGAACCACTTCCAAAAATGGAAGAGGGATAGTACCACAAATGAATTTTAGGGTGTTTACCAGGAGGAAGACTAGGTTTCAGGCAAATAACAATAATTGCTTTTTTATACAAATATAAATGTGTAGGTCAAAGGGGAAAATATGGTGGTTGCCCCATAAATGTGAGATGAGTTATAATTTAAAAGTGACTGAAAGCTTGTACAACTTTGTAAATATACTGAAAACCATGAAATTGCACAGCTTAAAAGGACGAATTTAACAGTGTATGAATTCTATCTTGCTTGTAAAAAAGAATATGCAAACATGACTTAGAAGATATTCCGTATTAATTTTGAGCACCAAGAGCATTATGAGGGGAACCTGTGGCTCTCAAGCCACCCAGTCACTGGAAGTCTATATTATGTCTCTTCTTTTCGTCAACCCCTGTCTGTAATTCCACTCTGGTCTAGGTAACCATTAACGTTGTGTTTGGATTCAGTACCCAGCAAAATTCAGCCACTTGCCGTTTGGCATTTTGATGGCCTCAGTTCCCAGAGTACGTGGGACTTTTCCTTCCTGTCCATGCTTCATTGCACACTGCCAGGCCAAGTGGACGTGAATATCCCAAACTTTCCCATGGTACCTCATCAAACATCACACTGTTACTTCCACCCAAATCCAAATGTCTGCACTGTGCATCTTGCCTGCAAACACTGAATCCACTGTTGATTCAAGATCTTAACCTGATCTGACTGTCTACCTAAGGCCTAATCTTTCGGTCTATCCTGGACATGTTTGCTCTCACCCTGTTTCACAGATGTCCTCCTGAGGTTCCCAATGTCATAAGCCTGTACTTCTCAACAACTTTATTAAAAATCAACACAATTGTGATAATAAATATTCATTAAATGACTATTGTGTGCAAGATCTTTACATAGAATTCATCTTCATGATGAACATGTTATCTTTATTTTACAAATAAGGTAATTGCAATTATGATTATATATATTCATTAAATGTTACTATGTGCTAGATTTTTAGAGACTTTATTCTATAGTAATAGAATATTTCTCTAATAATGTTCTGTATTATATTTATCTGTACTCTATTAATATTCTCTACTACTAATAATTGATATTGCTAAGTTTATTTTATAAATATGAAAATTGAATAACATGATTATACAGACCTAAGAATTAGATTCCAGACAAAAAAAAAAAAAAAAGGTAATTGTATCAAAATGCATGTTCCCTGCTCCCTCCACTTTCATCTGCAATATTCCCACCCCAATCTAGAATTTTTCTTGTATTCCTTCTCATTTTTTCAGTTTTAATAAAACATCTATGTGACATTGAATACAGTATTAGCAAAAGAGAGGAATTATTTTAGTGATATCCACATAGTCAATGAATTTTTTTAATTTTTCACTCTTATTTTTTAACATATTAATTATGAGAGTTGTTAAAAGAAAATGAAATTATAGTTACTTCTACCTGATATAAACCTAATTGTGATTTAAATATATACACACACACACATATATTTTCACTACCATTTTAGATTTATTGTAATGCCAATTCTTCTGTGAATACTTTAATTCATGTGGTATCATATGCAATTGAAATTGGTGCAATAATTCCAAAAGATGAAAATAACTGATTTTAATGTATGCCTTCTGATTGTACTATCTGGAAAAACAACTTCTGAAATACCTCTCCTTAACTTTCACTGTGCCTGGCTTACTTCAGATTAATATTTGACTTCATTTTATTTCCATAAACAACTCTGGTAACAGCAATTGAACACGAAACTTGAAGTTAATCTCATAATTTACGAGCAATAGTGTTTCCTTCTTGTAATGGCAGGTACAGACTTCAAAATATTTGATGAAGCAAGTATGGAAGAATCTGAGGCATTTCATCCTGGAGAAATAGTAAGAGTCACCTTTACTAATACATTCTCATATCATTTGAAATTCTGGCTGGGAAGCAGAATTCCAATGACGAAGGAGCACTTGGACCATACAGGTAGCTTTGCAGCTATGCATTTCCACTACTTTCTACATCAACTATGTCATAAGCCATGTGTGAGCATAGATGTTAGTCAGTAAATTTTTAAATCCTTATCTACAATGGTAATGTCAACAGGCCAATCAATACATTTCAAAAGTCTACATGGATTACCGGGTATATTAACATACTGTATTATGTGATTGTTTACATATATATGTAAATACACACACATACTCATATTTACATATATACATACAAGGGCTATCTGGGAAGTATCCAGCCATGTAATATAAAAAATAGAGACATTGATGGCTGGATTTTTTCCAGACAGCCCTTGTATATGTATATATACACATGCATGTATACATATACAGATATGTAATGTATTGTTGTTAAAGAAAAATAAAGTTGTTTATGGCTAAACTAGAACAAACTTCTCTTTAAATGTTTGAGTAAGCTTACATGAAAGCAAGGAAGAGTCCCAAGGCCCCAAAATGGAGAGGGCATCAAATTCAGAGTGATCAGTTATGATTAATGCTATATGATTTTGCTAATCTCACTAATCCAGACACTTAGGATTGCATAGCTATGTGAGGACAGGTGAGAAGACCTTGAGTTTACATGAGGCGGAGTTTCCTTTGTTAATTGGGAACGTGGAGAGGCTATACGAGTATCCTCAGTGAAAGAGTAGGCAAGAAAAAAAATCACCTCATGGCAAAGGAAGAACGAAAGGAAGCTTGTTTGTCTTATCATGAATTCTGGATTGAAAAGGAGGATTCCCCTATGAGAATTTGTGGCTCTCAGCCCACCTTCCCTTGAGTTTGAGGTTCTTACTCACACCAACTACCTGTTATGAGAAACCCCAATGACAAATATAAATAAAGTGACCCTGGGTTGGTCAGGCACTGGGGTGCCTAGCAGAAGAGATGATAATCCTTCTATAGAAAAATGCAACCTCAGCTTAGGCCAAATATCTCCGTCTAATATGAGAAGTCAAGGCACCATAAGTGATAGGAAAACCAACCAAGCAGACCATAGCTCCCCCAGTGAAATTATAAAACCGAAAATATAAAATAAGCCTGTCTAAAATGTTAAAGAATAAAAGAATCAAAAAACACAAGGAAGAAACAGGAAGTGTTAATAATAATTCACTGGAAATTTAAGTTTTCCCATGAATTACTATCAACTGACTACATAATAAACAGATTATAGCAACTAAAAATTTATCTGCATGGGGAAAAATCCCGAGAAAGGTAAGATGACTACTATGAAAAAAGGATAAAATTTAATTTTAAAAGACCCAAATACATGGAAGAATATACCACATTCCTAGAGACACATCTTATATGGGTATTGTATTAGTTTTTTATGGATGTGTAACAAATTATCACAAACTTAGTGCCTCAGACAACACTTTTTGATTAGCTCACAATTCTGTGGATGAGAAGTGTGGGCAGCCTTAGCTGGGTTGCTGCTTGGGTTTTCAGAGGTGAAAATCAAGGTATTGACCAGGCTGAATTCTTATCTTGGGGTTCTTGCAAAGAATCCACTTCAAAGCTCATTCATGTTGACAGAATTCCTGACTGTCAGATAGAGGGTCCCTCTCAGTAATTAGAGACCACTCTGGTTTTTGCCTGTGAACAGTTCCATCTTCAAAGCCAGCGATGGCATAGTAAATGTCTTTCTTCCTTCAAATCTCTCTGACTTCCCCTTTGGCCCCCAGCTGGAGAAAACTGCTTTTAAAAATCTCGTGTGATTAGATTAGTCCATTTGGATAACCTCTCTATCTAAGGTCAATTGTGCCTTATGATATAACATAATCATGGGACTTACAGATCATCATATTCACAGGTTCCACTCCCACACAAAGGACAGGGTATTATACAAGGGCAAGAGCCAGCAGAAGTGATATTTTACAGTTCTGCCCATTGCAGGTGTGAATTCTGCCTGCATGTTTTCAGAGACCTGTTGTACTTTCAATCAAAATCATAGTAGATCTTTTCATAGAAACTGATACATTCATTCTAAAGTATATTTTTAAAGGTGGGACAAGATAGCCAAGATGCTCTTCAAAAAGAATGAAGTTGTAAGTAATTAAGACAGTATGCTGTCGCCATAGTAACAGATCAGTGAAGCAGAAGAGAAAACTCAGGGAAGTTCTCATATAAACATGAAAAGCAACATATAACTGAGAAGACATTGCAGATCAGTGCTGGGGAAATTGTCTTTCCATAAAGGACAAAATGAAATTATCTCACATGAAACAACCAATTCAAACAAGGTCAAGAATTAAATGCGAAAAACAAGTCTATAAACCTTTGAAGGATCAGTATAGGAGAGTATCTTCATAACTGTGGGATAGAAAAGATTTTCTTAAGCAAAACAAAAAATGTGTAAACATTAAAAGATTGATAAATTCAAGTAGATCAAAATTAAGGAATTCTCTTTATCAAAAGGCACGATAGAGATAGTGAAAAATAAAGGTAAACTTGTGATGAGAGATTAATAACAAAACCGATAAAAGGTTAATCGCCAGAATACATACAGATATACTTTGAATAAATTTAAAAAGGTATAGGAATAGGAAAGCAATGAAAAAATATAAATAAGGATAATTTAATTAAATTTATTGTTATGACATTGGTTAGTAAAATAATATAAATCTCAAGTGTATCATTTTATAGTATATCATCTATTATATATGTTACATTGTGTGTTCACCACCCAAAGTCAGTTCTCCTTACATCACCAAATATTGATCCCCCCATTGTTTTATTATAAATAGGAATTTTATAAAAGGAGAAACACAGATCAAGCAAGAACACATGGACAGCTGCTTACCTTCATTAGCAATTAGGAAAATGCATTTTAAAATCACATATGATTTCACATGTGTGATTATTAGAGAGTGAATGGAACAAGTATAAAATATTGATGAGGGTATGTAGCAAAGAGAAGCTAGCACCACAAAATTTTAAATTCCACAAGAATTGAGAAATTTTATTTTTAAGTTGAAGATGTGTGTAACCTATAACCCAGCATCATGGGAATCTTATTAGTGAGATCTCATGCCTGTGTTAAAGACTTGCAGCCTGTTCTTTTCTTCCTGAGGGTTTAGGATGATTACGTTTTGTAATTGTAATCAGATGCCTAGACTCAAGGCGCTGAAAAACAGATGTGAGTTCTCATCACCTTTTCCTCACCTGCTTCTACCAGCTAGGTGGTACAGGTACCAGATGGAGGAAATGCTGTCATCTTGGAACCCTTAGTTGGATGTGGAATAGAGGACCCCCCACCCCTACTTCCCAAGACCTATGCAGAATTTGTAGCCTGAGTGAGAAAGGGACTTTGCCTGTGATAAGCCATTGAGATGTGGGGCTTGTTTGTTACTGTGGCCCATGGAAGACTATCCTTGCTGACACACACATATTCATATAGGTAAGGATTTTCTTAGCAGTGATTTTTCTGTTGTAATAGTAAAAAGAAAAAGAGAACTAACCAAATTACCAGCAACAGGAGAATGGATAAATACATTGAATCACATTTGTGTAATGGGATTCAACACAATCGTAAGAAGGAAAAAGGGCTGTTTATATAATTTTCAATATCATAATATGGAACAAAAAAAGCAAAGCATTATCAGACTTAAAGCTTAAATTTAAAAAAAATTATGTATGTAGTTTAGGGATACATAGTTAAAAGTTTAAATGCATGTAACAAGCAAACAGACAAACAACTGTTGATTTGTTACATGCCTTTAAAAAACAGACACAGCCAACAGTTTAGTGGTTATGAGAGGGCAAAGAGGATGAAGTAGAAGACGGAGAGAGAGCCCAATATATGGTGATGGAAGAACTGATGTTGGGTGGTGAACACACAATGCAGTATATAAATGATGCCTTGTAGAATTGTGCACTTGAAACATACATAATTTTATTAACCAATATCACCCCAATAAATTTAGTAATAAATAAATAGGCTTTGTGCACACACAAAAGTAAAGGCATATATATAAGCACGAAGTTCAGGAAAGCGGTTAGCTAATTAGGGGCTTTGGACTAGGGAAAAGATCAGATCCAATAGACAGTACACATGGGATGCCAGCTGTGTTTATAATGATGTATTTATTTTTATAATTTGATCATGGGTATATATGTGTGTGTTATATTGTATCATTTGTATATCTAAAGTACTTCTAAGTGATTTGTTAAATATTTAAATTTCAATGAAACATGCATTTAATTTCTGTACTCAATTTTCATTTGTCATATTAAATAATATCTCTTTGATGTAGTTAAATACTTAAGGAATCGGTAGGCCTTTTGTTATAAGTATATTTTTTTCTTCAAAAGGTGTCCTGGTTGACATGATTTAAACATAGTAAATTATCTCATCCAAACAAACATTTGCCTGTCTGTGTTGCATACAATATCAAAGTTTTAGTGCAGTTTTTCTCAATCTGTATTCAAATCTGCTAATTTTGAAAAACTTAAAAAGACAATGTTTTTACAATACAAAATCAGAGCAAAAAAGAGCTCAACAAAATTCTTGGTTGACAAAAAAGCACAGATGATGATGTGAGAAAGCTTTGAGTGTGTGTTATAATTCAATGCAACACATTCCCCAGGAGTGCTCTGCCCACCCGACTTTGAGAATCATTGTTATAATTTATGCTTTCACGGGCTCTGAATAAAAATGACAATTTGGGGGCCATTATAAAGTCTACTGTTTCCTGTAATCAGGACTGAAATAATTTATAATGATAGTTATGGTTCTCTTTTCTTGAAGCTCATTGTTATGTAATAAATGGAAATGATTTTGACTGTGGAAATACAGCATTCTGGAAGAGAGGTTTTGTGGCTCTTCAAGCTGCCATTAATGCTGCTATTATAGAAGTGAGTACAAAATGTCCAGTGCAAACTAATGTTCAGTGCAGATTAATGCTATTAGAGGCATCAGAAGTTTCATCAAAGCAAATATAAATCAATAACCTTGTTCTTTCATTTCCTCACTGGTTTCTTTGCAACATTTATTTAAATTGCTATATACCGTGAGGGATATAGACATAAATATAGAAGAGAAATTTTCTCCTCCAAGGAAGAAAACCTTGTCAGGCAGCCAGGCATATAATAAGAAAATTATTAGAAGGGGGGAAATAGTCTATCACAGAGGTGTCAATAAAGTCCTTATAGGTAAACAAGCAAAAGCTTAGCAGCCTAGAATGTCATGGAAGAATTTCTAATTTAAATGACTTTTAAAACTGAAGCTTGAAGTAAAGGGGTTTCCGAATAATAGGGTCATAAAGACATCTCAAGCAGATCATCGGGTGATGTTAGACAGGGAGGCGATGACACACACAGCAAAATTTTGAGAATGCCTGGAGCGCAGATTCCAAGTGAGCCAGTGGTGAAACATGGAAGTAAAAAGTTAGGCTAGATCCAGACAGGCCTCTTACTTACTCATAAGAAAAGATATGATTGAAAGAAAACAGAGCCTCTCATCCATTAATACATGTACTGATACCTTTCTTTAGATCACAACAAACCGCTCAGTGTTGGAGGAATTGATGTCCATTACTGGAAAAAATATGAAGACACCTCCCTTCGTTAGTCAAGAAGGGTTCCTCACTGATATCTTCATTTTCTTATGCATTATTTCCTTTTCTGTATTCATTCACTATGCATGTATGAATGTTACAAGAGAGAGGAAAAGGATGAAGGACCTGATGACAATGATGGGCCTTCAAAATTCTGCATTCTGGTGAGTAAAGTATGGCACAGATAAGTGCCGGAATTCAGGAACAGTGAGCTTCCTCAAAGCTGCATTACTCAAACCTAACGATTTTCTAACATCCCTGTGAACAGAACAGGTGGGCCTTGGTGTAGTGAATGCTTGGCAGGTGAAGGCTGGGGGTAACTATTGTTTTTTGACTGAAGGAAGAACATCAGGTTTGAGTTTCCTGGGTGATTGCAAAGCAGGGGTCATAGGGGATGGACACTGAGTCTACCAGTGAGTGTGGCAGAAACCATAGACTTTGGTGTCTAAGCCGCAAGTGGAATTCAAGCCAGGATGACAATGAAAAGGGGGAAAAGAGGTTGAGGATCAGGAGCTCTACCGAGACTGAGGACCAGGTATGATGGATAGGCCCGAGGGAACAAGATGGCAAAACAGGATTGTGAATAGCGACGGGGGAGTTTGATTTTAAAATGTCAGAGGTTGAGTAAGTCCAGGTATGGACAGAGTCCTGTGGAGAACTTGTGAATAATTCACTGAAAGGGCATAGAGGTGATGTTTACAGTGAGGAGGAAGTAAAATAGCATTGAGGCTAGGGAACCAGGTGAAATATGCATATGGCAACGAATTAGCAAGCTGGAAGAAAATCCTGCAAATCTGTATCAACCTCTCTATCGAGTTAATATTCAATAAAGCAGGGCATAGAGGAACAGTGAAATCTAAAAACTCTAAAGCGAAAATGCCTGGACTCGAAACATAGTTACTGAACATCCTTGTTCAGTAGGTTCTTTGTCTACAAACTGAGGAAAATAGTGGTATTTCTGCACTGAGCTATTGTGAGAATAAAATGACTTAATATTTGTGAAGTTCTTAAAAACATTATCCAGCACAGAATAATTGCTACATGTATCAGCTATTATTTTGTTGGTTTTGTTGCTGTTTTTTCAAATTATTATTTCATTATACACTTCAAAGAATATTAATAAACAAGGTAAAGGAATTGAAGAAAAAAAAGTGAACTATCCTACCCTAACAGAAAATGAATAACATTATAGGCACTATTTGGTATACACATCCAGAGAAAGATGAAACAGCTTTTGGACAAAGGGAGAAGTGACAAAATTACACACAAAGAAGAATTTTTTTATATCCAAGGAAATTCATGAATCTCCTCACCCGCTGAGAGAAGAAAAAATCTGAGATTCACTGAGAGGTTACCATTTACTAAAGCAGGGTTCTTCAAAGACAGGACCTTTTTAAATCCTCACTGTAATATTATTCCAAATATCCAGAGGTGGGGAAATTATTTAAAGGGGCTGCAGAGTGTGTCAGAGGTCACAGAGTAATAGTGCTGCAGAGAAAAGGTTAGAACTAAAATCTAACAGACTGGAAGCCTGCTGTTTCCTTTTCTTATAATAATGTGCATGTGTGTGTGCATGTGTGTGTGTGTGTGTGTGTGCCCGTGTGCGACACACGTGTGTGTGCATGTGTGTGTGTGCATGTTTGTGTTTGTGCATGTGCTTATGTGTGTGCCACATGTGTGTATTCTATAATTCATTTTAGGAACAAGAATATTCTTATTGTCTTAAGGAATTCTGAATGTCTTGGACATTCTTCCCAAAACATTTACCTGGTATTTATAAATGCTAAACACTTAATAAATACCCACTGGATGAATGAATACATGGGATGAATGATGTTAGAATCCACTGTAGGTCCTTTCCAATTGAACGTGAAATACTGAAGTAATCTCTTGTTTCCACATTAGGCTCTCCTGGGGTTTACTCTATGCTGGTTTCATCTTCGTTATGGCCTTTTTCTTGGCGCTCATTGTGAAATCTGTCCAGATTGTCATTCTGACTGGCTTCATGGTGGTCTTCACCCTCTTTCTCCTCTATGGGTTGTCTTTGGTAAGTCAGAGAATTAAATTGTTTTACATCTAACTCTTACCCTAAGGATCAAGTAAGTGTTGATTTCCAAATAGGTTTTTACTCTGCATGCCCCTTTTCTTCTCTGTCTGCTGTTTGCATGACAAAGTCTGTAGCCTGGCACCCTTTCACCTTTTGTGACAATCGGTAATGCAACTCGCAGACCGCAGTTTTGTAGTTTATACACAGAATAATAAAGTCTAATTTTGTATATTTAATTTCTTATTTTATTATGCCACTACAAATTCCTAGAGAAGCATAAACCAACTGGATGTTCTCTCGTTTTAGATAGCTTTGGTTTTCCTTATGAGCGTCTTGATCACGAAAGTTTCCCTCAGTGCCCTGGTTGTGCACCTTCTCACTGTCTTTTGGGGAAGCCTGGGGTTCATGGCAGTGTATAGGCACCTTCCTACATCCTTGGAGTGGACTTTAAGTTTTCTTAGCCCCTTTGCCTTCATGCTCGGAATGGCCCAGGTGAGAAGCAATCTAATTGTTTATTAATGACATTCTGTAACGTATTTCTGCCAGGGAATTGAATTGTCTGTAGTCATGTCTATGGCCAGCATTGTAAGGTTTAAAACCCTAGTGAAGACTCTTGGGAGATTGCAAAGATGAACTTTTAAAGGCTTTGGTAGAATTGAAAGGTATAAAAATGCTGAGTCACTATATTGTATTCCTGAAAGTAACATACCAATACAAGATGGCATGCCAACTATACTTATATACTTAAATTTTAAAAAAAAGTTGGGATAGTACTTAGCCCAGCAAAAAAAAGCCATGTGGTGAGTGAATAAATGGAAAGTCAATATATAATTCTGTAGAGATAATATAAAGTATTTTCTTTGGCTACTAAGTAAAAATGGACTTGACGTTACAAATTTAATTTTAAATAACTATTCTATTTCATATCTTGACTTAGTAATTGAATAGCACACATGATTCTAAAAACCATAAAGTAAAAGAAAAGAAAATTAAATGTTAAAACACCTTGAAAACACATTAGTTGATTAGTAAATTACATTTCTCTCCATAAAAATGTCATTTTTCTTTATCTGATTCACACATTGGACTCACTTTGCTATCCCGCCAGTTAAACAGTAATGTCGACCATGACATACCCATTATTTAATGTTCATAGACCAGCCCACTTTTGCCACTGGTTCTCCTAAAACACACCAGTGGTTTTTCCAAGAGCATAAATTTTCTCTCATGCCACTGTTTCCAAAGAGCCTCACACCTTTTTCCTGTGTTCTATTTAATAAAAATTTACCTGAGGCCAAGCTCAAATGTCTTCTTCTCCCCTACTTCCATACCTCCTCATAAATCTCCAGTTTCCTTTGGAACACATTTTTAATCATAGCAATTATTAAATTGTATTATAGTTGGTTACATAGTCATGCTTTCCAACAGATTTGAAAATTAAGTAGACAGTCTCGTTCAACTTTGTATTCCTGGTATGAGGCAGAAGGTATCTACTTTATTTTTTATACTAAACCTGTTTAAAATTCATCATAACCTTTCATTTTTAATTTTCAGCTTTTACGTGTGGACAATGATTTGAATTCTAATGCATTTCCTGATCCATCGAAATACTCAAATCAAATAATAGCAACAAATTTTATGTTGGCTTTTGATATTTTCCTCTACCTGGCATTGATGATTTATTTTGAAAAAATTTTGCCAAGTGAGTAGTGATATGATTAAAATCGAATATCAATTTAATAATTTTATTTCCTAAAGCAAATTTCCTAAGGCGTGTGTTGTTTATGTTTTAAGAACTACTTTATGCATCAACAAGAAGGAAATCAACAGGATTGTTGCCACTGACTGAATTAATTCTTTATTTCTTGCCATTTGGTCAGAACTAAAGCCTGAATTTTGTTTGCAGAGTCCCTAACCATTGTTTGAACTTCACTTTAAATGTATGGCTTATTTCTTTTTAAAGAGATGCTTAGAAATCTATAGCTGTTTTTTCTAACTACATATTTAGCTTAGTGGTACTGAGCCCTGACTGTACATCAGAACCACCTGGGGAACTTAAAAGTACCAAGCCCAGCTCCACTCCAAGAAATTCTAATTCATTTAATCAGTGGTGGGACCAGGGCATCTATATTTTTAAAAATCTCCCCATAGTTTCATAATAGGAAAATCAATAGGCCATAAATTTTCATTTGTGTCACCTTGCAAATTAAAATAATATGAATTCCATGAAAGAAAGGGCCTGTTTTCTTCACAGATGCACCCTAAGCACCCAACTCTGTGCCCACTAGGGACTCAGTAAATACTTGTGGCCTAAACACTGGTTCATTTCCCCGCATCCTTTTATAATCAATGTCAGGGTCTGCATCTTTCACCTCTGTATTTCCTATTCCAAACAGAATGCCAGGGATCTTTACTGTATAATCCAGCAATCCCCTTTCTAGGTATATATCCAAAAGAAATAAAATCATTGTCTCAAGAGATATCTGTACCCCCACATTCACAGCAGCATTACTCACAGTAGATAGGATATGGAAACAAACTTAAGTGTCCATCAATGGGTAAATAGATAAAGAAAACACACACACGCGCGCGCACACACACACACACACACACACACACACACACACACGGCAACATTATTCATTCTTTAAAAAGAAGGAAATGCTGCCATTTCCCACAACATGGATAAACCTAGAGGACGTTATGCTAAGTGATTTCAGACATAGAAACACAAATGCTGTATGATTTTAATTATATGTGGAATCTAAAATAAGTCACACTCATAGTCACAGAGAGTAGAATGGTGATTAGCAAGGGCTGCAGGGTACGGAGGGGTGGCAGAATAGGAGATGTCGGTCAAGGGGTACAAACTTTCACGGGTAAGAGGAATAAGTTTTGGAGATCTAAAGTGAAGCATGGTAACTATGGTATGTATTGTATACTTAAAATTTGCTACAATAGTAGAGGTCAAGTGTTCTCACCATGCACACACACACACACACACACACACACACACACAAACACACAAAAGACAATGGTAACTATGCGAGGTGATGGATACCTTAATTAGCTTGAGGCTGGTAATTATTATACAAAACATCACATTGTACACCTTAAATACATACAGTTTTTGTTTGTCAATCATACTTCAATAAAGCTGGAAAAATTATGAGTCACTCATGACATAAACATGTTGAGTGGGTAAGAAAACAGTCATCCGTGACGGAATACTTGTAGGAAAGAAAGATGGGCAAGAATGAGAGTGAAGTCCTGAAGCAGTGATTTATGTTGTTGTTTTAGATAATCCCTTAAGAATGATAACTATCTCTGCCCTTTAGAAGAGTCCAGAACATTAGATGTCAGAATTTACCATTTTTGACTAATACATTTACTGCAAGTTGGAATTATTTGTACCATCTATTCATTAAGCCTGAATTTGACTTTGTTCAAAATTCTTTTAAAGATAAGAAATATGAATGTCAAAAAGGAAAATTAACTAGATAAAATGACAGATTCATGTATTAGTAAATCTGGTGGCAGGATATATTTAATTACAACTCCATACCTTTATTTGCTTTGTCTCATCCCCAAATAATAACTTTCATCTGAAACAAATTTATGATGTGCTTCAAGAACACATTCCTCATCGAAGAGATGGGTACTAATAATATACCATATGCCAGGTATATAGAGAGTGCTCAGTAAATATTTATTACACGCACGAGTGACTGAACATGTGAAAAGTGCTCATGAGTTTGAAAAACCATCAGTCTTACAGTGGAGGTCAGTTGCAGAATATCAAAGAAATATGAGGGCCATCCAGAAAGTTTCCAGCCATGTAAATATGAAAAATAAAGGCATTTGTGGCTGGATTTTTTTCCAAACAGCCCTAGCATAATTCTTCCATCTCATAATGTCTCCTAACATGTAGAAAAACAGAAATAATAAATGCAAACACACTGTGGATTAGTTTCCAGAAAGAGGTTTATAGATAATATGTTCTTAAAGCACATCATAAATTTGTTTCAGAGGGAAGTTATTATTTGGGGATGAGCTAAAGCATATGTACAAAGTAGCTTTTTTAAAATTCTACTCTGTGGAGTTCCCTGGTGGTGTAGTGGCTAGGCATCGGTGCCCTCAATGCCGCAGCCTGGGTTCAATTCCCAGCCAGGGAACCACCAAAAATAAATAAAAATAAATAAATAAATTCCACTCTGTGTTAAGTTTCAATACATTCTTTTGCCCTATTCTCTCTCTTTCTTACTGTGTGGTACTTATTTTTGTTAAATCCTGTTCTATCTCTTCTCAGATTGTTTTTTATATATATCTAATAAGCATTTCTCAATTTTTTCTTCCTTTGTCGGTGTAATGATACCCAGGCTTCTAGATGGAATTCAGCATGCCTGGTATATCTTGCATTTGTATTGTAATGTCTGGCTTTCTAGAGGTTAAGAAGAGTCTTAACATTTAGTTAAGTTCCTTCCAAGTTTTTTTTTTAATCACAGTTTCATTTTTTTTCCTATAGGACCCATTATTATAATACAGACAACTTAGTGAATTTTTTTCTTATGAAGCTATACATATGAAAATGTGCAGTTTTTTTTCTGTGTTGACCATGTGTTCAAGTTTACTGGCCAAAAGTTTGCATTGCTATGCTGTACTGGGGTGACTCTCTCTCTTCAAGTGGTGATTGACCCCACATTTGTCTCCTGATCATGTAGATGAATATGGATGTCGACTTCCACCCTTGTTTTTCCTGAAGTCCTCATTTTGGTCACGACAACGTAAGGCTGATCATGTAGCCCCTGAAGATGAAATAGATGCTAATCCTTCATCTAACGACTCTTTTGAACCAGTGTCTCCAGAATTCCGTGGGAAAGAAGCCATCAGGTAACGACGATGCCAACGGAGAACCAGCCAAAGGCTGAGAAGCTAGTATAATAGTTCACACCTGAAATGAGCAAAGTTCTCTTTTGTGCCTGATTCATCAATCCCATGCCATCACTTCCCATTTCCAGTTTAAAGGACAGTCCCTTTACCCCTCATTGTCTTACATTGTTGACATTTACAATAAATACAAACTTCAAATTCACCCACGAAGATACTTCAACAAAACCCTTCCCTAGATTCTCAGGGTTTTTTGTCGTTTGTTTGTCTTCGCCATCCCCAGCCTCAGGCTCACTCGTTTCTTTATCTGCACTCATTTATTCACACTTTGTTCCCACCTCATTTATTAGACTCCCTATTTTTTTTCCTCTCAGTTTTTAAAACTTCTCTTTTTCTTCTATTTATTGCCTTCTCAAAGAGGGTGAAAGAGTAGGATGAGAAATGCAGAAAAAACCTCGCGATGAAACACAAAGGCAGTGGAGAGAGGTGTGCCTTTAAGGGTTCTGAAATCTTCACTCTGTCTGACAACAAAGCACATACTTTGTTTGCTGCTGCTAATTTTTATTTCCAAATTTAAAAAAAAAATCAATAAATAAGAAGGAGGTCCTCAAAGTGCCTGGCTGTTGCAGTGTTACTTGTCCAATCAGCGTGTCAGTCCTCCGTGAACTGTCTCAGATTGCTTCAGTCTGCTGAGCTTCTAAAAACATTGCATTTTCATTTCGACCTGTTCTGTATTTATCTTCCATGGTTACATTTGTCCAGTGACCAGAGCTAGGTTTAACCTCCACAGAGCAGCTTCGAGCAAAACAATGGTAATCTTTGATGTGCTTATGTGTTTCTTTTTGTTTCTCTTCTACTTCTTTAGCACCTCACCCACCTAAAAGGGCTGTAGAAACATGGTAAAGTGGGATTAAAACAGAAAAGAGAAAATCTAGTTAAACAGTTCAATCTGAGTGGAGCCTGATTCATTTGATAAATAGTAGATGACAAAATAAGAAACATAACTTTGATTTAGCTTATGAGTTCTATATTTACTTGACAGAATAAAATAAAGTGCCTGGGATTCCATCTCTACAATAGCACCCAGCATATGCTGATTCCCTTCCTTTCTATTACCATAATCATAAACATAATCATAATCTAACCAATACTATTGTATGTTTTCTGAATATCTACCATGAACCAAGCACTATGTATGCAAGATGAAATATTTTTCTCACCTTTTAACACCACCCTAAATTTTTCAAGTTGCTAAAGCTAGCATTTACTTGGAATAGGTACATTGGTTAAGGTAACAGAGCGACTAATTGTGGTAGATGAGATGAGCTCAGTTAGGTAGGACCATAAAACCCATACTCACATTACGATCTTTGCCTCTCTACCCTTGTACTGCGTAAGTCAGCCTCTGGAGTCCTATACTCAGGATAACCAAAGACGTCTCCTACCTGAGCCTGTGGTTCACAGTGAGCCTTTCAGTACTGGGTGCCCATGTTGCCTCTTGGTCTGGCTTCCTTGGCTCTGCAGTTTAGAGATGATCCTGGCTCTCCATAATATCAGGCTGCACTTCAGTCTTTGGAATCAGGAGATCTGGTGAAGGGCTCTAAGCACAGGTAAATTTTTAAAGCTCTGTGGATGAAGCTAATGTGCAGCCAAGTCTGAGGAGCAGTGATCTAGCTGGTTGTCGGACATGAGCGTGAGTGCCTGAGGGTGAAATTCCAGAGCTTTCTATACCCCTAGGAGAATATTTGTCCAATTCTGCCAGCCATAACTAAGATCACAAACTGAAGAAAACTGGCATACCTTGAAGTCTCTTTTCCTTTTTTTTTTTTTTTTTCAGAATCAGAAACGTTACAAAAGAATATAAAGGAAAGCATGATAAAATAGAAGCTTTGAAAGGTAAAACCAACAACAACATTTAGTTATTATATTGGTATTGATTTCCTAATTTTAATTCCTTTTTTTTTTTTTTGCTCTTGGTGAGCAATTGTTGGTGGTATTTCAGATTTGAAATTAGTTATTTAAGCCACATGATAAAATTTCTCTTCTAACACATTACTTCTACTGCATAAAAGTTTTTAAAAAATGAGTGTGTTTTAGAAATATATGTATGTATTTATACGAGGGCTGTTCGGAAAAAATCCAGCCATAAATGCCTTTATTTTTCATATTATGTGGCTGGATACTTTCCAGACAGCCCTCGTATATCTATATATACGTGTGTGTGTGTGTGTGTGTGTGTGTGTGTGTGTGTGCATGTGGGTGTGTATTTGAAAGATATACTGTGTAATTATGAGGTAGCCTAAAGATAAACTGTTTTTTCCTACAAACGCAAATGTTTCTTGGGTAATTCCAACGCTATTGTAGATATCATGTATTTCTCTTTTGTGCAGAAAACTCTCATACTTCAAAAGCCTTTTATTCACATGACAATTTACTGAGCTATTAATAAACTATCAGTCCAGTCAATAATATTAACACCCACCTACCATATGCCAGGCAATCTCAATGAACCTAGGAGTATAAGATGTGTCCTGCCTTTAAACCAAGGAATTTTCAAAATTTCAAAACATGATCAACATGTAAGTTTATAAAAGGGTTATTTTATTTTCTTAATTTTTAATTTAACAACCCAGTATATTTACATTTTAGAAAAAACATGGCCATTCAAGGAAACAAAAGAACAAATCATTAGCTCCACAATAAATTCATAATTTTAATTATTTTCCTTTCTAACTCCTTACCTCCTTTCCTTCCTTCCTTTCTCCCATCCTTCTTTCCTTTCCTTTTCTCTTAATAGATTTGGTATTTGACATATATGAAGGCCAAATTACAGCAATACTTGGTCACAGTGGAGCTGGAAAATCAACACTCTTAAACATTCTTAGTGGGTTATCTCTTCCCACCAAAGGTAAGAGCTTTTTTTCCAAAGTCAGTTTGACAAATAAATCATGTAAAGACCTTCTGGTTGTTAATCACGAACACAGACAACTAGGGGAAAATGGAAGTTAATTTGTCGTATTATTCTATAGAGGTATGCTATATTTAATTGGTATGTATGGAATTTGAGTATTTTGTGATCATTATTTTCATGGTCATTAGATACCATTTGGCATTCCAAGTTGTATCTATTAGCTTTTGCTGCACGACAAGCATCCCCAAAACTAATGGCTTAAAATAAAAATGTTTTATCATGTTCCATGATTCGGTAGGTTTCCTGGCAGTTTTTCTGCATGGACCAAAGTGGCTGGGGCTGGATTCTTTTAGTGTAGTCTCACTCACATAGATGGGGCTTCCGTGCGGGCCACAGCACCTCTCTTCCTACGTGGGCTTTCATCCTCTAGGAGGCGAGTCTGGGATTCTTCACCCAGTGGTGTGCACAATCCCAGACGCAAAGAGATGACAAATCCCGGTGTGGAGGCACTTCACAGCCTCTGCTTGTATCACATGTGCTAAGATTTCATCTGTTATATAGCCAAGTCTAAATGTGAGGGGTGGATAAATAGACTACATCTAAATGGAAAAACCTACAGTAGGGACCTTCCCCCCAACCCCCCGCCCAATATACCACACTTCAAAAACAGAAGTTCATAATGCCCAAATTGCATAAACCTTAAATATAAACTCATATATTAAAAAGTAATTAATACATATATAGTGACTTTTCATTTAGAAAAATCTTAAAATAAGCATTATGCTGATATTAACTTTTAATCTTTGTTACAGGTTCAGTCACCATGTATCATAATAAGCTTTCAGAAATGGCCGACCTAGAAAATATCTGCAAGCTCACTGGAGTTTGTCCCCAATCCAATGTGCAATTTGACTTCCTGACTGTGAGAGAAAACCTCAGGCTGTTTGCTAAAATAAAAGGGATTCAGCCCCAGGAAGTGGAACAAGAGGTACATGAGTATGTTAGAACTAGTGCATTGGTCAAAAGTGAGATTATTAACTCTTTTTGCACCAAGTTTTTATGCTTTCATCTATTATCTTCATGCAAATCATTGTATAATATAAAAGTTGGATGAAAAATTCAGTGTTGATAATATCTTTTATGTGTAAGTTACAATATGCCAAGAGTTCCCCTTAACTTTAAATATAATAATTTATTTATTCCTCACAACAACCCTATGAAGTAGGTAGTATAATAATCCCCATTTTACACATGTGGAAACTGAGGCTCAAGAGTATAAGTAAAATGTTTGCTGAAGGAAAAAAAAAGAGTACAAGTAACTTGACCAAGACTATGCAGCTCGTTAACATGGAGTGGTATTCAAATCTAGTCAGTCTGGCTCAGTATCCACACTTTTAACCATTACACGTTACAGCCTTGTATTTGTAAATTTAAAAATGAAAAAAAGAAAGAAATCTTGGTTTGTGACATAAATGTTGTCATTTGATTAGGTACGAAGAGTTTTGCTGGAATTGAAAATGAAAGATATTCAGGACATCCTTGCTCAAAACTTAAGCGGTGGACAGAAAAGAAAACTCGCCTTGGCAATTGCCATGTTAGGAGATCCTCAGGTAAGTCAGTCTAAATTAGAGATGCATGCAAATTTTTAAAAAATGAAACTTTTGGTAGTAGTTCAAACCTTTCATTGGCGAAGGACATCTGTGATAAAATATTGTGATATGATGGGACATTAAATATGAGAACAAAAATCCTAACCACAATGCCCTTTTAAATAAAAACAGCGTAATTTCAATGTGTTTCTGGAAAACTCATTTGTATACATCCCTCCTCCTTAGGTTTTCCTCCTGGATGAACCAACTGCTGGATTGGATCCTCTTTCAAGGCACCAGGTATGGAACCTCCTGAAGGAGCAGAAAGCAGACCGTGTGATCATCTTCAGTACCCAGTTCATGGATGAGGCTGACATCCTGGCTGGTAATTGCTGGCTTCCTTTAAGTGTCATGATAAACACTTTATGAGATTTGAAAAGTATGAATGATATTTGGAGCAGCTGTAATTCATAATCTGGTCATCTGGCAATTTGTATTTGGCAATTTAAACAGCTGGTAATGAGATGAATTAGGTCAGAAGAGTCTTGCTCCCAACCATTTCCGTGTTTTTCTGAGAATTTTGTGTCATTTGATTACACAGGAGCATGATCTGCCAGGAAACTCACTTATTGCAAAGTGAGAGTCTGTATTCTAAGGCATTAATCCCTTTTACTCAAAATTGAGGTAAATCAACTTGAAATATTCAAACAATTTTGATGTTTGGTCCATTAAAAATATATAATGTGTTGATTCTCTACATTGGCAGATATATATCCATATAAACTCCCTGACTGATTGGATGGAAAACAAGAGCCTAAAGTATATAAATAAGATTAAAATGTGTCTACTTTAATGAATCTTTATTAAACCCTATATTTACAAGTGTACAAGCTCCTCAACTGGAGTTGGATCATACAGACAATCACCCGTCTTGTCTTGAGAAAGACTGGGCCACTTCTTAACAGACTTTCTTCTGTGCTGCTTCCCTTTCAGATAGGAAAGTGTTTCTCTCCAAAGGGAAGCTGAAGTGTGCAGGCTCTTCTCTGTTTCTGAAGAAGAAATGGGGGATTGGATATCACTTAAGGTACAGCCACCTGAGGAGGTTGGGAGAGTGAGAAATGGGCTACAGTGAGGCATGGTCCTCGCAGCAGCACATGGCAACGCACAAGGAAACCGTTCCTGATGATACGCTGATGTTTGCATGTACATATTCAGAAACTGGGAATATAAGATAACAAAAATGTTCAGTTAAGTGTGATGAAAAATACATCCAACAACCCGTTGTTTGCTAAGGAAGGGATGTGTTCAGGGAACTTTCTCAAGTGACATCATGTGCCACATGCTCATCTCCTCGAATCCAGGTGTTAACATAATTTCTTAAGTAGGCACCTTGCTTCTCTTCCTAAATCCTCTTCTTTTCTGTTCTTCCTCTCCTTTCCACCCTCTTTGTTTTATTTTTATCATTATTTTAAATAGCAGCATATTCTAGCTGCTATTTGTTGAGTGATTATCAGAGATAAGACACTTGACATTTTATTTAAATCTTTATTTATTTATTTGAGGTGGGAGTTATTGTTACTTTTACTCTGCAGATGAAATTATAGGCTCCCTAGGTTCATACAAATGGTAGAGGCAAGAATTGAACCTGAATACTTTTAACTTTGAAGCCTGGTTTCCATATTTATATTGTAAATTACTTTTGAATTTACATGTGATTGGTCAGTTTGTCTAAAGCACAGCTCTGATTTATACCATCTACATGTTAAAAAGAAAAGAAAACATGACAATAAGACAAAGCAAAAAACAACAACAACAACAAAAGTCCAATAGTTTCACTTCACCTTCCAGAGTACGAGCTCCATAGCCAAATAATGTTGGAGTGGCCCACCCTCTCGTGACTCCCTCCTGAATCATTTACCTTTGCTCAATTTAGTACCTTTTATTTAAAAGAATTGTTCCTTGTTCCTTGCACAATACCACCATGGCTTACATTGCTCATTGTTTGAGGTGATTTCCTGAGACTGGCAGTTTTTGAGAGTCTATTTGGATCTGTTCGAATCCTAAAGAGTTATTTGAATGCTAGTCAGGTAGCTTTTATCAACCTTACATTTCTGTGTATTGTCCCAATATTTTGATTCCTTAAGGCACTTTGTTTTAATCATTTCCAAGACATTAAATAAACTCTCTGAAGCTCAGTTTTCTCACTTATAAAGTGGGAGCAATAATTCTTAATTGCAAGTGAAGGCTATAGAAGAAAGTAAATGAGGTAGGTGGTGACCAGCACATTGCCTAGCAACATAACATGTTTTCAAAGTAAAAAAATAGTCGTCAGGATCTCTGACCAATTCATGAGTCTCCTGGACCATAATTTGAGTAATTGCCTTATTTCTTTGTCTAAATCAGGGTCAGCAAATTATGACCCATGAGCCAAATCCAGCCCATTTACTGTCTTTGTAAATAAAGTTTGATTGGAGCACAGCCCCTTCCATTTGTTTAGGTATTGACCACAGCTTTTTCCACATTGCAATGACAGGCAGTGTGGAAGAGTTACAGCAGAGATCTAATGGCCCACGACGTCTGAAGTATTTGCTATCTAGCCATTTACAGAGAAAGTTTGCTGACCCCCCTCTTCCAAACTCTGAGCTTGTACTGCTCATGGAGTCCTCTAGTGCCCAGCACAAATCCTTTTAAGTGCCTGAGAAGTATATTTTCAATTGTTTTTAATTTAGGGGACAGCATCATCATGGGGAACAATGATGATATTTTTTGCTTCATTCCCTCAGTGAGTTTTACTACTTCTAAAAAATGGCATATATTCTTGTATGTTCATAATACGTTATGAATAAATAGAATAATTTTGACTGAGGTGTTTGATCAAATGAAATAACTACCATTTTTAAGGGCTTGCTACATATAAACATCACTAATACTCACTTCTTAGAACAATCTTAGATGTTAGCAATCATTATTCCATTTCACAAACAAGGAAACTGCTCGGATAGTTTAAACAACACATTTCAAATGGCAAAACCAAGTTTTGAAGTCAAGTCATTACCAGTTATTTTTATCTGATGTATTCTTCATGACTTTGATTAATAGATTGTTTTTGGTTTTCTACATTGGTGTTTTTAAATGGGTGGATTTATTTTCTCAATAGTACTTTGTTCTTTGTCAGTTCTGGTGTAAATACTACTAAGAATGCAAAACTCAGTGATCCGCCAACCCAAGCACACATTTTCCATAATTTGTTTCCATCTATAACCCCATTTCCTTCACAGCACGTAGCGCCTTTGGTAATTTTATTCACCCATTTCTTTACTTACTTCCTTTCTGTCTCTAGCCTTAGACATTAAACTCCCTAAGAGCAGGACAATGCTGTTTTATTCCATTGTGCCCTCAGTACATAGAGTAATTTCTGTCACATACTATACGAAGAACTTAACATATTTGCATGACTAAATTGAATAATTGAACCTGTTTTGTTCCTTTCCCTATCAAAAACCCTTTTTTCTTGCCTAATATTATAATCCTATCTAGCTAACTTAAACTGCCTTTGAAAATTCTTCAATATTTTCCATCTTGTGTAGTCCTGACTTGGCTATGTTATGTCCCTGGCATCTCTACCCTGTAGCCTTCTCCCCTTGAGGACCTGAGTCAACATCTACCTTCTCTGGGCATCATCCCTGAATACCCTGACCTGTATTTCCAACTAGCTCATTCTTTGCTGTCCCCTATCACATTTATATGACCTGATTTTTTTTTTGGTCCTCTTATTTCATGTTTGTATTACCTATTTCTTACATTAGATTTTAATTGATTTTGTTTTGTTCCATGGTGACTAGTAATTTTCTTTGTGTTATTGGTGACAATGTCAAATAACATATATTTTTTTTAACTCCAGTTTGCAGTTGAATGAAATGTGTGTTCAGGAAAAAATAACATCACTTGTTAAACAGCACATCCCTGATGCCAAATTAACAGCAGAAAGTGAAGGAAAACTAGTCTATACATTGCCCTTAGAAAGAACACATAGATTCCCAGGTAATGTATATGAACACCATGAAATGAAATAATAAATAGTATTCATATAATAATATTAATGATAATTATTCCAATCAACATTTATTGAGAGTCTACAGTGTCTTCAGGTATTTGAAACATGATGCAAAGAATAGTATAATAACTGGATTATTTTACCTGCAATGGAAAATTATATTCTAATTATTGCATTATAATGCCTGGCCATTCAGGGTTTGTTTTTTTTTTTTTAGTCCTTCCTTCCCTTTATAGTGTGTAGCAGAATATTCTAGTATTCATAACCCTGCATAAATACAAATGGTTGAAAAATTCTGGCATAACCAGTATGTTATACCACCTCATGATATGGCTGGTTCTTCTCTTGATAAGACTTTTGTGATAACTTTGGGGTTTTCAGGCCAACACATAAAAGTGTACTTTACAACAGCTATTACAAATTCTCTGGCAGGTAAATAACACAGCTCCATTTCCTGAGGGTCAGTTCTGGAAGGTTTTCTTGTTCCTTTGTTTGGAACATGTTTGGCTGGTGAGTTTTCATTTTCCTTGACTGTCTGTGTTGATGCCTGTGCATTAATTAGATAAAGCAGGCCCCTCCCCTGGTCTTCACAGTATGGCTTTGTGCAGGAGAAGACCCCCACCAATCAACCTGGTCAGAGATTTTGATCTTTCTCTCTATCAACGCCTTTGCTCCCCAGCAGTAAACAGGCAGCTGTGGTTTTTGTCAGGTCTCTCTGTGCTGAGCTGGGGCGGTGAGCTATGGTATTGCATAACCTATAATAATCAAGATTGTGTGATACTGGCAGAAGAATAGGTACCTAGATAAAACAGCAGGGAGAATCCAGAAACAGACCCACACAAATATGCCTCCCTGATTTTTGACAACGGTGGAAAAGCAATTCAGTGGAGAAAACATCGCCTTTTGTACAAATGGTACTGGAGCACGTACACCCATAGGAATAAACATGAACCTTTACCTACGTCTTATATCTTATCCAGAAATCAACTCAATATAAATCATGGATGTCAATACATAAGGTAAAGCTATGAACATTTTAAAAATAAATTGGAGAAAACCTATATCTCTTAGGACATATAACTAGGCAAAGAGGCCCTAATTAGGCTTGACATCAAAATCATAATCCATAAAAGGAAGAAAAAATTATAAATCATACTTCATCAAAATTAGAAATTTTTGCTTTGTGAAAGATTCTGTTAAGAGGATGAAAAAAACAAACTACAGGCTGGCAGAAAGTATTTGCTAAACTATAATGTGTGTCTCATAAAGGACCAGTATCCAGAATATAAAAAGAACTCTGAAAACTTAACTATAACAAAAAAAAATCCAACTGGAAACTGGGCAAGAGACATTTCACTGAAGAGTTCCAGATGTTAGACGAGCACATCATGTTCAATGTCATGTGTCAATGGGGAAATGAGAATTGAAATCACTATGAGATATATCACTAAATATTTATTAGAATGGCTAAATTTTTTTCTTTTAAATAGTGATAACATCAAATTCTGCCTAAGATGAGGAGAAAATTCATCACTCATGCGTTGCTAGTGGGACTATAAACTGGCATAGCTTCTCTGGAAAACAATTCACAGTTCCTTTAAAGCAGTGGATCAGCAGCTGCCATACAACCAAGTAATTGCACTGCAGGGCATTTATCCTAAATATATGAAAACATGTGCACATGAAAACCTGCACACGAACGCTCACAGCAGCTTGATTTGGAATGGACAGAAACTGAAACACCCGGATGCCCTGTAATGAGTGAATGGTTGCATAAATTGTGGTGTATCTGTAAAGTGCAAGCCCACGCCACAGCAAAAAGCATGGGGCTCCTGACTGCCATATGCAACAACCTGGATGAGTATTCAGAGAACAAGGCTCAGTGGGAAAAGCCAACCCCAAAAGGTTACACACTGTATATTATTTCATTTATATACCGATTTTGAAATAACAAAATTATAAAAATGGAGAACAGATTAATAGTTGCCAAGGGTTAGGAGGAGATGGGGTCAGGAGGAGATGGGGTTAGGAGGAGATGGGGTCAGGAGAGGTATGGGTGAGGCTATCCATAATACTTTTAATTTAATGAGGTTTGTATAATTTTAGAGAAACAGGACACATAATACTCATTAGCAATTTCAACCTTACTTCTCTCCTTTTCTGAATACAGTGCTATAATCAAGACAGAAAGCTTTTAACATACCCTTTGCCCAGGAGAAGCTCTGGGGAAAGACTTGGGATTTCTATAATCATACTGGCATTTAAAATTGAGTTTTTATTTAAGCTTCATTTAATTAACCATTATAATTCAAATCCATGCAGGCAGGGACAGTGCTCCTTGTTTTAAGAGCAATGAATGACTGGTGGCCAAAGTAGTTTGGTGAATGAACTGAAGAATGAATGGATACAGAATTGCTAGTGGGAGTACTGACTATCACAGTTTCCTACTCTTCTAAGAAAATTCTAAGTCAATTCCTCATTCTCTGTCTATGAGATCTTGTGAATTTTTTCTTCCATAGTGAAAAGCAGAAATTGTTTTTAAAAAAATGGCTTATGTCCTATGTACTTCATTTGACAGATACTTTCTGAACTGAGGAAAGTTCTGCACAATCCAGGCTAATGCTCAAAAAATTACTTCTTTCCCATTTGTTAGTGAAAGCACACATAGCTCCAATTTGTTTTCTGGAAAACACTATTCAATTAATAAGGCTTAGAGTTGAAAGAAAAAAAAAATCTGAAGTTTCCACAATTAAATTTCAAAAGGAAGTCAGAAAAAACTAAACTGAAATTTTAATTTAAGTTAATATTTGACCAAAAGAAGTTAATGCATGGGCTGTATAAAATTTTAAAAAATAATATATAGATTTTGAAGAACGTGACTTATCATAAAATGTTACTTTTTAAAATGTCTGACCTATCACAAGCACAATTCATATATTTGCACTTTTTAGTTCAAAGAGTTGTCCTTGGTTCACTTGTGGTTTTTGCCGTTTTCATTTGCTCCTGTGTATGTGTGCTTTAGAACTTTATGAGAACCTGGATCGCTGTCGTGACCTGGGCATTGAGAATTATGGTGTTTCCATGACAACCTTGAATGAGGTGTTTCTAAAATTGGAAGGAAAATCAGCTATTAATGAACCAGGTAAATAAAATGAAAATTATCATGTATTCAGTACCCCTAGTGAGGTATGCACTTCAAGAAGATACCATTCCAAAGATACGTTACACAATGTGGGGTCCATGATTAAGGCCATTCTTAGCTAAGTTTATAAAAGTGAAAATCATCCCTGTCACATTTGTTACCTCTACTGCTAATGCTGCCTTGATATTAAAGATGGCCCATTTTCTTCTATCCCAGGCTCTTAGCCCTCATCTTATCCCATTTTCCAAGAGCAATTTCAGACAAAACACTAAATGTCTCTCTTCAAACACTTTGCATGCTGATCTCCATGGTTACTGATGAGAAGTCAGTTCCAGATCTCAGTGAGGCTCTCTTTGTATGATGCATTGTTTTTCTGCGGCTGCTTTTTTTGTCTTTGTAGTTTGACTGTGTCTTTAGGTGTGAACCTCTTTATATTTATCCTACTTGGAGTTTGTTAAGCTCTCTATTTGTACTGATTAGAGTTTTCTCCATCAAATTTGGGAAGATATTAGCTATTATTTCTTCAACTAGGCTTTCTGTCCCTTTCTCTATTCTTTGCTTCTGGAACTCCCATTATTGTATTTGATAGTATATGTTAGGATGCTTGGTCGTGTCTCACATTCTTCTGAGACTTCATTTTTCTACATTCTTTTTTCTTTCTATTCTTTAGCCTTATAATCTCAATTTATTTTTTGTCACATTTACTAATCATCTCTTCCGTCAAATGAAATCTGTTGAGCTTTTATTTTTTAGCAATTGTTTTTTTTTTTGGGGGGGGGTTTGTTATTATACTTTTGAAATCCAAAATTTCTATTTGGTTATTTTAAATAATTTTTACATCTTTGATGATATGATGAGACATTATTGTCATGCTTGATGATTTACAAATGTGCTGCTCAATGTAAAAATACTTGTGGATTTTCTATTATTGTTACTAATATTAAAACATTTAATGTAGTCATAAAACATAACCTATGACTTAAAATCTTTTAAATTTATTAAGATTTGTTGAACCAGCATTTTGTCTATTTTGATTAATATTTTTTGTCCATTTAAAAACATTTATATATACATACATATAAATGCATACATTTATGTTTATTGAAAAATGTATTACAGTTATGTTTATTGAAAATGTGTTATAGTAAACTCTCCAACTGTAATTCTAGATGTGTCTAGTTTTGTCTTTCTCTCCCTTCAGTTAGGTAAGTTGTTACTCCATGTACTTTGAATCTCTGTTATTAAGTACATACACATTTAGGAATAGCATGTCTTCTTGACTAATTGCCTTTATTATCATTATGAAAGGTTCCTTTTAAACTCTGGTAATGGCAGTTAACCTGAAGCCCAATTAGTTTAGTATTAATACAGCAGCTTTGATTTTAATATGATTTGTGTTTGCCACTTTAAAAAACTTTTTCAACCTGCTTACATTTTTAATTTAAAATGCATTTTTTATAAACAGCATATAGTTGAATTCTACCTTTTAAATACATTTTATAATATGTTTCTTATAGTGGTGTATTTAGTCCACTTATTTTTAATGTGGTTATTGATATAGTTACGTTTAAATCTGTCATTATGATCCAACTATCTTTACTTGTCTGTTCCTGGCAGCTTTTGTTTATTATTAGTAAACTATTTAGCTGTATTTTTTCTATCATTTTTTCATAGTAACTATATAAATTATAATAGGAATCCTTACTTATAACAGTCTATACTCCAAAATTATTATTATAATGTTTACACAAAATGTAAATATATTTCTATTCCCTTTTTCTTGTCTTGTGAGTTTTTATATACTTTATTATACTTCTACATATATTATATATTTTTATACATTATACTAATAATTATGTGTGTTTCATATATATACAGAGATAGATTTTAATGTTCTATTATACTTATCCAGTTGTTATCCTTTATTTCCACACAGCACAGTCAGAACCTGAGATAATTTGTCTCTAGCAATTATGTATGCAAAACGTGTCAAAGAATAACCTATAAGCTAAAGATAAATTATAGCAAATAAAGGATAATAAATGGATAAGCATGATAGGACATTAATATCTATCTCTCTGTATATTTATGAAGCACACATGCTTCATTAATATAGTAAGTCTAATATTATGCCTCAAAAAGCACACACCCATAAATATACATGCTCAACCAGCAGACACAAAAACACACCATTGCAGTTATGAGTAAAGATATGAGGCTCTTAAACAAGATAGTGGTCAACGGTACATTAAAAGAATAACTTAGGGACCTTCTGCTTCTAGTTAATTGCAAGATACTATTATCTCTCTTACCAAAAGAATAAATAACAGCTATTTTCAATCCATCAGAAAGATAAGGGCCCCCCAAAGGTGACCAACTTGAGTCATGTGGTACCCATGGGAACTTAACCAACCCTGACCATGACTTTCTATGCACTACCTCTTATCACCCTACCCTCAGACTTAGAATGCCAATGCATTATACCTAGCCAAGGTGCCTTCTACCTCAGTGTATCTCTCTTTGCTCTCTTGTTCAGTGACTAGTCCTTGGTGGACTTATTTCACAAAGGAAGTCCCCATGCACCTTGATGATGTCTTGCACAAGTAAAGACCCTGTGCACCTTAGTGTGGATCTCGCTCAGCTTTTCCTTTCTGTCTCTAGCCTTTGGTGTACCATTCCCATGTACTTGGTAAAATTCCCATGTGGAAAGAATTGGTAGATAGTGTAAATTCCTTTTGTGATTTGGGTACCACATGACTCTAGTTGGTCACCTTTGGGGGGCCCTCATCTATCTGATAGATTGAAAATTGCTGTTATTTATTCTTTTAGTAAGAGATAATAATCTCTTGCAATTAACTGGAAGCAGAAGGTCCCTAAGTTACTCTTTTAATGTACTGTTGACCACTATCTTGTTTAAGAGCCTTATCTCTTTACTCATAACTGCAGTGGTGTGTTTTTGTGTCTGATGGTTGAGCATGTGTATTTATGGGTGTATGCTTTTTGAAACACGATATTAGACTTATTTTAGCATCATACAATAAATAGCATCCTGGATATCTAGAGAGTACAGAGAATATACAAAAGAGTGCATCCTCAAACAGTGTGAATGGATTTGAAATTTCTCCAGTAGCAACAATTTACAGTTAACCCTCAGTTTGTGGCACATCAAATGTGTAGGCTGTTTCTCCAGGTGAACACTTAAGATAATTGTTTCCTTTAGCAAGTTTCCAAGTCACACCTAGGCACAATGGCGATCTTGCATATTTACCTTAACCTCTTTAACATATTTTCTGTATCCAAATTATCTAAGATCTTCTTTCTAGTCCTTTTTGTTCAAGAAGCGATTCTTTCATCTATTTTTCTAGTTCATGGCAGCAGCCAATTTTACCAAGTGATGCCTACAGTTACACAGAAGACTATCTGTGACATCCTCGGGAAAACAAACTCCTATACTAAGCTCAGTAAAGTGCGCCTGAAGTGGGGTTTTATGAATTGCTTATTTTGTGTGTTGCAGGTAGTGCCACTTTGGGAGAAGTACCAGCAGAAAGGGCTGGAGACACAAAAAGCTCTGCTGAGGTGAAACAAGTTCTCCCTCCACTTCGTCAGATGAAAGAAACAGTGGGTGGCATGGCTCTGTGGAGACAGCAAGTCTGCGCCATTGCAAGGGTTCGCTTATTAAATTTAAAGCATGACCCAAAAGCTCTCTTTTCACTGTGAGTATCAGAATGTCCTATGTTTTGTTCTGTTGGTGCATTAAAAAAAACTTAAAGTCTAAAAATAAGAGAAAACAAACAAAAAATAAAAATACCTTTCTGCATCTAAAAACATGTCATAGTCTAGTTCATGGTCCTAAGTGGTCAGGTATTAGGAGACTAACAGGTGGAATGTGTAATGTTTCCGAGCCAACTTTAGGGGTAAAGTTAATGTATGTTTTCCTGTAATATTCACCCTCTTTCAAAGTTTCTACTATGGTAGATGACAGAAACATTGGGATCTGGTGTTTTTTTCCCAGTATGCGTGTGCCAACGCCTTGTGTTAGAAGCTACTATGCAGCTATGCTACTGACTCGTCCCTAGAAGTCCTGACTCTCGTTAAATGCTCCTTGCTCTTACCTAGACTTAAGATGTCATGCCTTCCCTCCAGCCCTCTTAAGTGATGGTAGCTCACTCTCCATAATTACTGTGTGTTTAATAGGCACTGTCCCTGCTCCTAATGTTCATATCACCTTTCATTAGCACCCTCATGTCCATAGTACTTTGGCTGTTAACCAGCACCTTGTCTATGAGTATGCTGACTAAGCATCAAAGAAATAGGAGGGTTGGCACATCATAGAATCTCAATAAATACTTGCTAAATAAATAAGTATTGAGAATTCACTAAAAATCTGTGACAAGGTTAGCATGATTTAAGAATTCTTAACATTAATATGGCAACCCTATGTAACAGTAACAGTGTGTGAAGAGGTGCCAGTCCTATAGCAAGAAGTCTGACAAGATGTAATATTGTAAAATTACAAATTAGGAATGGAGAAAGGTTTTGAAGTAAGACGTAACAAAAGTATAATAAAAATTTTAAACTGATTTGAAATGGAAAATACAGGAGAATGAAGAGCAAAAAAAAAATAACTGAAAATTTGAGCATGGAGACTAAATAAAACATGTAGTCACTAAGAGAAATAGACACTATGTGAAGAAGATTGGACATGCAAAAGCCCAACTGAGTAGAAACTGTTGATGAATTAACCAGCAGAAAGCGATAGCATCACACGAGAATCCCAGGAAAGAGACGGAATCTGGACATAGATTTCAAGGACACATACCCCATGAAATTGTGTGGGATAGTGAATGGCCAGAGAGCAACAAGAGAAGTGAACAAGGCTCAATCTACATCTTTTGCCAACTCTTATTTAGAGGGAGGCAAAGACAAAATACTCAAGAAAGGACTTGGCGATCTATTTGCTTAATTTTCATAATCTCTTGATCTCATTAAGTTAGAATCTGTTCAGAGGGTTTTAAAAGTTTAGGAAATGACTATGTATTCACATTGGCAATTTTCTTCTGTATAGGCTATTGATTCTAGGCATTGGATTTTGCCCTATTCTTTTGGAGTACATCGTCTTGAAAATATATCGAAGCAGTTATACTTGGGAACTTTCTCCTCATTTATACTTCCTTTCTCCTGGACAAAAACCATATGATCCTCTCACTCGATTGTTAATCATCAATAAAGCAGGTAATAATATGGTGAATACTTCATTGACAATTACATTCACTATTCAGAGCATTATTTAGTAGAGAGAGAGAGAGAGAGAGAAATGAGCTTTTGACTTCTTTAGCATGTATTCAAAACAATTTATGAGGCTTGGGAATGATGAATACAAGCCCAAAATGGAGCAGGAATTAGGAAAGTATTTGCCAAAGAGAAATAAATTATCTGGTGCCAGTTTGCAAAATGAAAAAATTTGTACCCAAAAAACATTCTTACACATGCCATGCCATGTAATCATTTAAAGTGTGTAAGTCAATGATTTTTAGTGCATTCACAGAATTGTGTAACCCTCACTACTATTAGTTTTAGAATATTTTCAACTCAAAAAAGAAATTCTATACTCATTAGTAGTCATTCTTGTTTACTCTCCCCTCAGCTCTGATCAATCACAAGTTTACTTTCTATTTCTATGGATTTGCTACTCAGTACATTTAATGTAAATAGATTCATACATTCATACATGATCTTTCATGACTGACTTCTTTCACTTACCATGATGCTTTCAAGGTTCATCTATGTTGTAGCATGTCAGTAGTTCATTTTTTAAATTGTTGAATAATATTGTATCTATGGATATATAACATTTTATTATTCATTAGAGGATAGATATTTGTGTGTTTTTTCCAATTATTGGCTATTATATATAATTAATGCTGCTTTAAACATCCACATACAAACTTTTATGTGAATGTATTTTTTCTCATTTCTTTGGTATATAAACTCGGGAGTGAAATTGTTGGGTCATATAGTGTCTATGTTTAACCCTTTGAGGACCTGCCTGTTTTTCAAAGTGAATACACCAATTTACACGTACACTAGTGTTTTGTGAGTGTTCCAATTTTTACATATCTTTGCCAACACTTGTTATTTTCTGTCTTGTATTATCTATCTTAGTGTGTGTCAAGTAGTATCTTATGTTTTAATTTGCATTTTTTAATGGCTAATGATGTTGAACATTTTTCACCTGCTTACTGACCAGTTGTATAGCTTTTTTGAAGAAATACTGTATCTTTTATTCTCATTTATAGAAAATGAGTTATATGTCTTTTTTATTGAGTTTTAAGTATTCTTAAATATATTCTAGATACAAGTCTCTTATCAGATAGAATAGATCTTCATTTTTCACAGATTATGTGTTTACAAATTTATCTACTCACTAAAATTTCTTTGTATCCCCCAAATCAAGACTTGTGGCACTTTTGTGGTCATTCACAGATGTGCTCAGAGGTGTGAAAATTTGTGTTACCTGGTACATACATTTCCAGCTTAGAACAATGTGATATTCTGCTTTCTTGTTTCAGCTTTAATACTGTTAATAAATATCTCATACTATAAACAAATATCCTTTCTGTAGTCTATGTAGTGTTGCATTTTTCACATTTTGGTGCTTTTTTCTTGGTGAATTTGCTATTTAAAATAGCCCCCACATGGAGTGCTAAAGTGCGATCCAGCACTCCTAAGTCAGGAAGGCTGTGATGTACCTACCTTACAGAGATAATAGGAGTGTTAGACAAGCTTCAGTCAGGCATGAGTTATAGTGCTGTTGGCGGTCAGATCAGTGTTAATGAATCAACACTATACTGTACTATGCAGAAATGTACATAAAGTAAAACAATGTATTGATTGGTTTAAGAAACTGTTGTGACCCAAGGCTCACAGGAACCTAATCCTGTGTTTCCCCTGGGAGCAATGGTTCAGTATTTGTGATGACATTAGAGTGACTTTGTAGGCATGAATACATAACTACTGTGAATAATAAGAATCAGGTCTAAATGTCTTGCAAATATTTAATTTCATCCTGTAGATTGTCTTTTCACTTTGCTACGGGTGCCCTTTGAAGCGTAATGTTTCCATTTTTATGAAGTCCAACTTACTTTTTTCCTTGCCTTTGCTTTTGATGACATCTTTAAGTAGGCTTTTTCTAATCCAAGATCACAAAGGTTTACTTCCATATTTTCTTCTAAGGCTTTTATATTTTTAGTTGTAACATTTAGGTCTATGATCCATTTTGAGTTAATTTTTGTGTGTGGTGTAAGGAAGGGATGCACCTTCAATAGATGCCCAGTTATTTTCCTGGAAGGGGCAAATGACTGAACTTCTCATTCCCTTCAGCTTCATGTTGCAGAAGCTTGATACTAGGCAAGAGTGGCTGAGATGACTGGAGTTCTCTGCTTCCATTCATCCCCTACTTAAAAGATGGAAACTCTAATCTAGGGACGAGAAGCCACAAATAGTTGTACCCAATTATCCTCGCCCCAGTTCCTCCCAGGAAGAAACTGTAGCCCTAGACTGGCCTTGAGGAGGGACAGTCCCCCAGTTCTTGGCTACACCCATTCCCAGTGCAGATTGTGTTATGCTAATCAAGGAAGGGGAGTGAAGGTATAGGTATTTTGCCACAGTTTCTCAGTGTTCTTACACAGATTTAGTAGATTTTATTAAATTTTTTTTCATTTTCTGTATGGCCCCAAGACAACCAAAAGATTTTAATTTATTGGGGTTTTTTAGTGATTTTTACAAGTTCCAGTTGTTTTTCTGGGGACAAGTTTCATGGAGCTCTTCACATAGCCATTCAGCAAGTTGTCTTCCTGTCTCAGGAAACATTTTGAAAATCAACTATTAATATAGTAGTAGTGAAGTAAGATTTAGCAAATTTGGTGGTTAATTAGAGATTATCTGTGTTATTAAAACCTTATTGATATGGCTACTTATTGAAAGATTCTGGAAAAAAAAAAGATCTATTCCAAATGCACCATATAGCAGTAAACATTAGCAAATAAATATAAACTCCGTAAGAAGTGAGTAGATTTTTAATTCATACTAGGATGCATGTCATCATGTGGAAAAATATCCTCTTAGTCCCTATTGCAGTAATAATCATGTAAGGACATTAATTTTAATTGATTTTAATTTTAGTTAACTTGACATTGATCTTCTTAGTTTTGTGATACCTACTATATTTTACTACAATTTAGGGGCAAGCATTGATGACTTTATACATTCTGTGGAGCATCAGAATATAGCCTTGGAAGTGGATATATTTGGAACTAGAAATGGCCTCGATGATCCATCTTACAATGGAGCCATCATCGTGTCTGGCCATGAAAAGGTATGCTGGTGTCTATTTAGTAAAATTTCCCAAAGGTGTAGAAAGCTAATATACTAGCAATATACTCAGATTTCCAATATAGGAAACAAAATGAAAAACATATACTGCTTTCATTTATTACTGAACAAATTATAGTCATTAGTAAGATAAATAATTCATGTATCAGTCACTACCAACACAAACTGTGTGCATTAGCAAAATAAATACTATACAATACTCACTGCCAAGTACATATTTAAGTCCAGCGAATTCATGTTTACTCTTAAGGAGTTTTCTAATACATATATTCTGAAACTTCTGTTTAATTCTATTCTTAAACAATAGTAATACTTAATTCTGACCTTAAGCCAGACACATGGTATCCTGAAAGTCAGACACAGTTCATGTACATGTTTTGGTTTAGTTACACAGTGTTTGTTTTGATTAGTTGACACATTTTTTTAAATTAAAATATTGAATTTTGGCCTTTTTAGGGAAAAAGAAAAGAAGACCTCTGAGAATTTAACCTTGCTTTTTCTTTATTTTAGAATTACAGCTTTTCATTAGCCTGCAATACCAAAAGACTGAACTGCTTCCCCGTTCTAATGGGTATCGTTAGCAATGCGCTGCTTGCAATGGCTATGCCGTCAGCACGGATCCAAACTGCCAGAAGTACCGTTTTTGAGGTAGGCCTCTGCTCTTACAGATTCTCCTCCATCGGCAGTCTCCCAGATAACTCTTTTAAAGTGCTGGAGTTTTATTCTTATGCATGATAAATTAGCATTTGGGTTCAAGTTAGCTCCCTGGCTTTGGGGAATCAATACACTTTTCCAGAGCTTCAATTTTTTAGTGCAAAATAGAACTAACTAAAATCTATTTTCAGTGAGAATGTGAGGAAATAGAAGTGCAATCACACAGCACGGTGACTATCACAAAAATAACGAGAGAGAAATAGAGGCCTTGTTTTTACTTTAGTAACCGTTACAAAAGAAAAATAATGTAGGACAAAGTTCAGGATAGGATTACAGCTGGTTGCATTAGAATTACTCCGGTTCCGCCGGGCGTGGTGGCACGCCTGTGGTCCCAGCTACTCAGGAGATAGAGGCAGGAGGATTGCTTGAGCCCAGGGGTTCGGGGCTATAGTGCGCTGTGCCAATGGGGTGTCTGCACCAAGTTTGTCATCAATCTGGTGACCTCCTGGGAGCGCAGGGGAGTCACCAGGTTGCCTGAAGAGGGGTAAACCGGCCCAGGTCAGAATTACTCTGGTTCCTCGTAAAAAATATTAATTCCTAGGGCCTACCCCAGCTAGACCTACCAAATCAGCTTTTTTTGTTGGTGATGTTGGTGGTTCCTGGACCAGGAAGCAAACCCACCCAGGCTGTGGCAGTGAGAGCCCCAAAACCTAGCCACTAGACCACCAGGGAACCCCCCAAACCAGCTTTTTTATATGTGAAGCAAGGAGGGAAAATCCTACTTCTGAATAAAGGCCCAAGTGATTGGTATGTCCACAGCCCTTTAAGTTGGGAAACCAGAATACATGTCAGAGTTTGTAATAATTCTTTTTTGATTTAAATATATTTCTTTCTCTTAGAGAGTACTTTGAGCACTGAGACCATGTAATTTTAACATAAAATAATAGCCTGTCTGTAGGATAGGGACGGAAACATGATAAGCAATGAATAGTTTATTAATATATATGACTAATAACCATCTACCCATGTGTATGTAAAGTAGACAATGTATCCATCATTATTTTCATGTGCTCTAGCAAAATCTTGAATTACCTTCTCACAACATAACCTCACCATGTGCTCAGGAAATAAAAATTCCTTTCAGTAAGGGTGTGTCAGAAACTTAATCATGAAAGCAAAACATTTTATTCACCCATCAGGTATTAATTAATTTTAGGATATATGCTGTGGTTTATATTACTCTGAAGGCTTTTTCCACTTTCTGGTTTCTGCGGAAAGAAAAAATAATTGAGCAAACTGCCTTGAGTTTTCATCTGTAAAAACACTTTAGTTAGAGTGCATGTGATGATACCAAACAACTCAGCTTTTTATGTGCCCAGCACCTTAATTTCAACTAACATCTCCAGCAACTCATTTTATACTGTATTCATATTGCTCATTGCTCAAGTAAGAGTTGTTTGTAATTTCAGACTTTACTTCTGAGGGTAGTGAGTCAATGGATTTGCCACTGAGTACTAAACCCACCCAGCATGCAGAGGTTTCGGGAAAGATTCTGACGAAAAGCTTAAATCTCACCTTTTGGTATTTAGCAAGTGTGTCTCTGATGGCCAGGCTGTAAATGATCACACTCTGGGTGGGCCATTTTCAGGAGTGTGCTTCGTCAGGACAACTACATGAATCATGAAAGTGACATGGGGACTGCTTTCAAGGGAGTTCATAAATCTTCTGTACTTTAAGATGGCTATAGAAAGGAGCAGCAATATGTCTCCAAAGCAAACCTTGCCCTAGGCAAACCAAAGGCAAGGTTTGCCTTGGAGATTGTACTTCTCCTGCTAGCAACTCATCTCCTACTTTTGAATCCTCAACCAATATTTATCTGGTCTCATGGTGTACCTAAAAAGATAATTTATTATCACCATGGCCATACGTTTTTTGAGTCAAGCTATTGCATTTGAAATGATTATAAAAATCAATTAGGAAATTGTGTATTTCAACTGTGAATTATCATTATTTTACTTATTTAACATCAGGATAAATTTCAGAATCATGAAGTAAGAAAATGAAAAATTCTACTTTTATTACTTTCCAACCATGTGGTATTAGCAGTTCATTTACCTTCTTAGAGTCGCCTTCCTTATCCATAAATTTAGGTGCTGAGCCAAAGGTCAAGCTTCAAAACCAAATGGATAATGAGTTTGGTAACCTCAAAAGAGACCTATGGCAAGATTACACATAATCTGTTCAGTGGTATTTAAAAAAATGTCTTCCAGAAAATGAATTGTGAGTTTGTTCAGCTCATTGTATTCTTTGCATTTTCAAAAGGAAGGTAATAATCCGTATGAATTCACGTTCTCTATCCTGTCCTGGTTGATTCTGGCGTCCAGCTATGCTCCTTATATTGCCATGAGCAGCATTGATGATTATAAGGTAATAGTAACTGAAACTTTCATGACTTTATATGATTACATGCTGAAGTAATATAATTACAGGATTTTTTTAAGAGGTTATTTTATATGTTTAATTGAGCAGCCAATTCAGACATAAATCCTAAGTTATGAAAATAAAAAGAAGGCTTTATAAATGGAAATATAAATATAGTAGGCGCTCAGTTAACCAGCACTCGTGGAGATTGGTAGATGCAGGATAAGTAAGTAGGCTCTCAGTTAACCATCACCCAGGCCAGATAAACATAGTATTATTTCTTTGGTATTTTGCCGGTTGCTTGAGAGGGCTGTTTGCTTGAATTCCCGTTAACAGAGAGTCTACTAGATAGAGATAAATAGATTATAGAGAATGATTTTAAAATTTATATGAATATATAAATAACTTAAAATAGACAAAATCACTTTATAAAACAAAAACAAGGTTGGAAGATTTATGCTTCTGACTTCCAGGTTTACTACAAAATTATAGTAACTAAGAATGTGTTGTATCAATTAAGTATAATCACATAAACATGAGAAATGGAATAGACATTTCAGATATAAACCCACACATACTCATATATCATCAATTTACATTCAGTAGAACTATCAGGGAATTCAAATGGGGTAAGGTTGGTCTTTTCGGCAAATTGAATGGAAACTTGATATTGTTATGAAAAAAACGGTTCTCAACACCCACTTCACACCATACACAAAATTATTTTGAAATGAATCATAGATATCATGAGTAATCCAGAGAACATTGTATTTTTAAAAAATGAATTAAAAAGAGACTGTTGAAATACAAGGAAATGATATTTTGAAAATGTGGGAACCATGAGAAATAAAAAGAAAATCCCAGTGTTTAACTGACAATCTATTTGTAAATTTTCATTCACAGACGTGTTTTTATTAATCCAAATGACTCTGTAATGTGCCTGCAAATGACTGGAACATCTTGTTAAAATGCAGATTCTGATTCAGTAGTTCTGAAATAGAGGCAAATTTTGAGTAGTAGTCATAATATGGTGGATTTATATGCTAATCAATGCAGGCCAACTCACATTAGCTTTAGTTACAAATTTCAATGGAATATCCTTTAATGGCTCCCTTTTTGTAACTTTATTACACAAAAGCCCTGAAACCTTGCATAAGCATATCTGTTTACTCAATACCATCTACATCGGTGTCACTTCCTCTTCAAAGTAATTTGTTGCCCAAAAGAGGAGAGTATTATCCATGTAATGTTCCCTTTCTAACACAGAACCTCCAGGAATCTTGGGAAATGACCATTCACTGACTTGATATAACTGTCAGTCATTCTGCCATTAACATAATCCAAACTTAGAACTTCTCCCATAGGAAACATGAACACTTTCTGTGGCTTGTGTGATGCCATGATTTCACCACATTTCTCCTAACATTTTGGCCACTGCCTCTCTGTCTGCCTTGGAAATGTTTTTATTTCTCTCTCACCTCTAAACATCTCAACCGCTGGCTGGCTGTTTGTGTTAGATGTCATTTTCTCCTAGGCAAGCTCACCTAATCCTAGGGTTTCAAATCCCCTCCATTGACTGGTCACTCGCAGATTTGACTCCAGCCCAAACCTAACTTGTATAATAGCAACAATGGTGATCCAAGCACCTCTCTCAGATATTCCACTGGAGGCATCACAGGCTCCCTAAACTGAATTTATGATATTAAATATCTTCCCCCCTTTCACATTTTCTGTCTCCATAAATGTGTCAGCACTGTGCATCAGTTATCCTGTCAGTAACCTCAAACCATCCTTCATTTCTCTCATAGCTTCACCCACATATCAAGGAGATCATCAAATCCTTATCATTGTACTACCTGAATGGATCTGTTTTGGGAGATTTTTACATAAATCCTTAGGTCAAATTACATCTCAGACAGGGGCATGATTTCACTAATCAGTGACCATCAACAAATGAGTGTAAATATTTTTGAAAGAAAAAATACATTCAAAATTATTAGAAAGGTTTAAAGTATGATTTGTGCCAAAAACCACATCAATTGATAAGTAGTTTTAAAATATGCAATTTTGTCATTTATTCAGAGAATTGCAATCAACATAAACTATACTTATGAATGTATTTATATTTACGTAAATATACACAAATATTTGGGTGGTTAAGAAATATTTGAATGTGTGGTATGGGAAAACTACCTTAACATGTCACTTAGATTAAAAGGATAAAGCAATTATATGTACACACACACACACATGCACGCGCGCGCGCGCACACACACACCCACACATACACACACACACAGAGTCTAGGGGAGAAAGAGAGAGAGTGCTTGAGCATGTGCAGTTCTGACTAAGTTTAAGGAGAACACTGATGGGCAATAGGAAGCTAGCTGCTTAGTAGTAACCACCCGCATAAGTCATTAGTCATTAGTTTACCACAGTGTTGATGCCTTGATTTATTCTGAGGTCTTTTGCATATTTCTATCAAGTGATGAACATCAATGCTGTGAATGAAAGCAGCATACTGATTATTTATGTTTAGAATTATACATATTCCTTGGTCCAGATAACATGTGTCACCATGATGCAGAATTATAATGAATGAAGGCTTCGCTTGCACACTTTCGTCCATAACCCACATTTTCTTAAACATCAAATTGAAATACCACTTTGTATGTTTGCTGTCTCCTACTCAGAACAAAGTTTGGTCCCAGCTCCGGATTTTGGGGCTCTTCCCTTCCGCTTACTGGTTTGGGCAGGCGCTGGTGGATGTTCCACTGTTCTGGTCACTATTTCTCATCATGTACTTGATGAACTACGTTTTCAGCTTCCAAGAGTCTATAGTTGAACCTGTAAATCATATTATGCAAGTAAGTGGCAATATTCATAAAACAAACATCACTGTATGGTTTAATTAGAAAATTTGAAGATACAAATTGTTTTCATTGATGTCCACATTTTCATGAATTTAATAACTGTAAAATGCTGTGACAATGTTTGGGATTCTAAATGTTTTCCTAGATTGCATTTGTCTTTAATTAAACATAACATATTTCTGTTGCTTTTAGATCCCATGTGCTATTGGTTATACCATATCACTGATCTTCTTGACATATATAATTTCATTCATTTTTCGCAAGGAGAGAAAAAATAGTGGCATTTGGTCATTTTGCTTCTTTATTGTAAGTATGTTTCTTTTGAACATTTATTTTATGTGTGTAATATAAAAATTCTGAGCTAATTCTTTAAATTTGCCCTTGGTAAAAGAATAAATTAATAATACAGCCTAAAATAGTTTGCAGATTTTTTCAAACTCTGCTTCTTTTTCTCTTCCTATTTCTACCCTTGTCTTCTTTGAAATGTAGCCAAATTTTTCTAAAACTATAAAGTATTTATCAGAAGGAAACCTGGAAACCATCTATATTTTCTTATTACTGAGAAAGAAATAACTCCATGAAGTTATACAAGACTACAAACACTGTTACTAGCACAGATAAAACTAGAAACTACTTTTCCCACTCTCCATGAAGAATTAATTGCATAAACCAACACTTATTTTATCTAAATTGGGAGGGAAAAATATGTGATCTACAAGCATCTATTAGAATTTCCTATCACTTCAGGATGCCAGAAGGTAAATTATTAATTCAACAGACCTTTATTGGCTTCCAATCATGGATCACAAACTAAGACTGATAATGGAGAAAAGATAGACAGTTTCAACACTGAAAGAGCACTCAGATGGTAAACCAATGAGTAAACAGCCCCTTATTGAAACGGGATGATAAAGCAAAGGTTATTGAGGCATCATCCATCTTTAAAAGTCTGTTATTGTAACTGAGTAATAAGTCTAGGAAAACCATAGATGGGAGAGATTCGTTCATGCAAATGAGAGCAGAGATTTCCTTCAGGAAGTGAAACCTGAAGAAGTGTAAGATTTTGACAGCTAGAGAAGAATGACGGGGCAAATAGAAGGTAACAGAGAAAATCCCAGCTAGGAGGAAGTTCTAGGAACTGGTCATAATCTGACCTGGATGTGGATAGAAAACAAGGTGTAGCCTGAACGTAGTCCTGGTTATGTTGAAAATAATGGTTGGAACCATGATGGCCTTAACGGATGTGCTCAAGAATTTATTCTACAGACTGTGGGAAGCTGTGGAAGCTGATAGTTCAGAAAAGAAATACAGAGATAACACTTTCAGAAAGAATATTTTGAAAGCCATAAAAGTGATGGTTTGTAACACAGAGAAATTCGAAGTACAAAAACACTTAGGAAGGCAGTGTAACAGTTTAAAAGAAAAAGTCTGTGATCATCAGGTGTGTCTGTAACTTTCTTATTCCTAAATTTTGTATTTTTGTACTTCTACTAAGCCACTCCAGTTTATTAAATGCTTTTATTTCTCCATTGGTGTAGTTAACAGAAGTCTCCTTTTATTGTTGTTTTATTCCTATGAGATATCAATTTCAATTTTTACATATGCTTATTGCTTATTTACTCTAAATTTTACCTCCCAAAACAACATATACCACCTTTCTTTCTATTCTATAGTTAAAATATTCTGTATATTAGATCCTAGATTTATCTAATGATGTCTCATTCATGATACTCCAGGCTACCAGAATTTGGCTAAAAATCACTAAGGAGAAAATGTCAGTGGCAGTATGCTAATTTCAGCATGGTTTTTGAGGTTGGAGTGGAAATAAGTAATATTTCCAAGATGAGCCATCTCCATTTAGAACATCTGTTGAAGTTCAGAGCGGTTAACATGCACATTTTTATTTTCTTCAGATCACCGTCTTCAGTGGGATTGTATTTGTGAGAGATTTTTATAACTCTTATTTGCCGTATATCATCACCTTCTTAGTACCCCAGATCACATTTTTTGGCTGTGTGATCTTATCTGTGCATGTAAGTAATACCAACTTCTGTCCCAGTGTCCTGGAACTCATCACCAATGGTGAAAGCTTTGCTTACGGTTGGAAAAACATGTGAAATATGCATGCCATTTGCGGATTTCTACTTCATGGATTCCATTTGAATTTCTCCCAGCTGAAAGGTCATAGAAAATTTGGCCCTCATTGATGGGCGGGGAGGAAGGCTAATGGGTGGTGAGAAATAGAGCAGCCTTCCAGGCTTCACATACATTGAGAAGGAGGCAAAGGAAATGTCCCTCATTTGGGGGATTTCAGGATTCTAGAGAAGCTCTTGGTGTGAATAAAATCCCCTTGTTTTTTTCTAGCTGACTGATACAAAAGGCAGGAAGGTGCAGTAGGTGAGGGAAGAGGGGTCCATGGGGAAGGGAACGGAAAGAAAGGGGCCTCGTGAAAGGGAGCAGGGATGCAAGCAGGCGTGTGGAGATCTGTGTGGTTAAGGACATACCCTGCCTCTCTCACTGTGTGGGGAGGCTAGCACAGGTCCCCAAGATTTTCTCACCAGGAGATGAAGAATCTCTATGTCTTATTGCTTCAAATAAAAGCACAGTGGCTCACAGATCTAAGGAGGAAGGGACACACACACACACACACACACACACACACACACACATTACAGGAGGGACATGTAGCCAACATTAGTGGTGAAATCAGGGGATACACCCGTAGGGTTGTTCAATGGGCCAATTCACACATACATGGTAAAATTCAGGAAACAAGCAAACAAAAGCTTCCTGTTTAACTTTTGTGCTCCTTTTTTTTGCAGCTTGTCGTGTCATCTCCGTTGAATGGAAAACCAGCAGGTGCAGAGCCCTTTCTGATGTTCCTAATTGTAAGCATACTCTCCTTTAAAAATTCTCATGTGTCTTCCTAAACAGAACCACTTTAATTCTTATAAACACAGTAATACTTTTTATGAAGGAGGATATGTAGGTATCTGTAGCCCATAGGGGGAAAAATTATTTGTAAAACGTGAAACAACTATTTTTTTTATAAAGACCAATGAATCAGATACTACGTTTCCCAAATTTTAAGAACACAGTATGACTATTAGAGGAAATTAAGCAGTGGTTTCGCATCATTCTACTTGTTTTCACTGTTGGTGTAAACAAGATTGAAAGTGAGTTGGATGGTTTCACAACTTGACAAATTACTGGACATTTTAATGATTTTGCCAAATGCATCTTTGTGGAAAATATCATTATTCCTAATACACTTCAGATGCGGAACGATTTTCTTTCACTGGTTCTCATCGTGCATCTCTCTCTTTGCTCCTAGCCTTTCCTTCATGTCATCATCTTTGTTTTCATTCTGCGATGTCTGGAGTCGAAGTCTGAAAGGAAACCCATGAGAAAGGATCCTTTCTTTAGGTTGGGAAATATCAAATTGGATTGCTTCATTTCAGTGAATCACTATTTTCAAATACGTGTTCGTGCATAAATCAACCCATGAACATTCAAGTGCCAAGTGCTAGGGGAAGGAACCACGTGCCTCTATGAGTGGTAGAGATCTAGGTACCTAAAGCAAAGAAGAGCATAAATAGTGGAGGACCTGCCATGTTGACTATTAAGGGCACTACCTGACACTGTGTGCAGCGGAACCCTGGGGGCGGTTACATGCAGCTGGCTCCGTTTCAGCAGCAATTAATTTGAATAGATGGGCAGCATCAGAAATGCTGCTGCTCCAGGAAGGAAGACTAGAACAATCAGCAGGTCAAAACCAGCACTCACTGTGCTCTTTTCCAGTGTTAGTGAGAAGCCCAATGGGTGGATCTTAGACTGGTTCAGTTATTAATGGCACTTAAAAGCTGAGACCTCTTTTTTGCACCATTCAAGGATGCCACCATCAGCATCTCATTGCCTCTGTGTCTCTCAGACTGTATCAGTTTCATCTTTCACTATTACAGATAATGGGGTGGGAGACGTCCAAGGTAAAAGAGGACCTTTAAGAAATCTTCTAAAATCAGTCTGGGAGATTAGGTTGAAGAAGAGAGGATAGAATGAGATACAGTCTGAGTATGAGGGACAGTGCTGGAATGGAGGAGAAAGAGTGAGTCTGACACGTATCCCAAAGAAACAGCCCAGCTTAATGAGAGATCACGCATCTTACTTGTAGTTGGGGCTTGGCGGAGCATCTGACTTCAAATATTCTGACCTATTTTCCCTATGAAAATAAAATAATGCTAACATATTCTTGTCCAAGCTAGGGTTCCCAGGAATAATTATTTCATTAAGCTATGATACTAAAATTCTTTGTGAGATAATAGGTACTAAGTTACCTACTGGTATTTAAAAAAATAATAATGTTTCTGTAGATAAGTAGAATAAAAGATGTGTAAGAAGCGATGGTCATTAAATACAGTAGTACCTTTAAAGAAGGAGGTTGTGAAGAAAGGGGGGTTCACTGCACTGAAGGGAGATTGGGATGGTTTATTAATTACGCCTTCTACTCAAGTTAGGCTGACCAGATGTCCCATTTTAAATGGGACAGAAAACAACAGTCCTGTCCTGTTTAAAATGAAATGCATGGTAGCCTACTGACACCGTAAGCTTAGCCCAGTGTGACTGGGCTGACCATACATAACCGCTGGACAGGACTGTTGTTTTTTGTCCTGTTTAAAATGGTACGTCCGTTCAACCCAACTCAAGCGTAAGATTTAAAGAATGTAGTATGTTCAATACGAGGGTGAAAACCCCAAATTAATTATAATGGATGGTTTTGACTCCAGAATTTCTCCAAGAAGCAGCAATGTGTGCCAAAACCCGGAAGAGCCGGAAGGAGAGGATGAAGATGTGCAGATGGAAAGAGTGAGAACAGCAAATGCCTTGAGCTCCAGGAAACTCGATGAGGTGAGAACCCCATCGTAGTTATTGCATCAGAAAACACAAACGTTTGTCCGTTAAAGAGGCCTGTCTGCAAGTCTGATTCTCAAGCGACACTGAGTTTCTCTAACTCACACGAATGAGGAGCGTTACTTTAAGAGTAGTCATCACTTTTAAAACTAGGCGAGTAGATTAAAAGTTATGTTAACTTGTTTTATCCTTCTTATAATAAAAAAAGAAAAAGTAGAGTGCAACTGAAATTGCACAAGCCAAGAAAGAATGATTAATAATCAGTCACAGGTCAGAAGCAATAGGTCAGATCAACAAGAATCCACAAGAGATCATGTGAATTTTAGAAACTGAGCAAAGTGTCACAGGCTACAGCTTCCTGGGCACTATATAAAATTCAGGGCCGCGTCCAGTCTTCAGCCTGACGTTTTGTCCTCTCAGGGTGACTTGGAGCTTCACCATGTCGCCATGCTTCTGAGAGATGGGCCAGCTGCTTACAACAACCTGCACCTGAGTAATTGCCTTCATAGGAGAGGAAAATGATAGCATCTTCCTTGCAAAAACAAGTGCTAGGATGGGACAGTGGCCAATAAATGTGTCACCTTGTAGAAGATCTTTGATGCATGGCCTACATCATCCCAGTGGGATGATGTAGAGCTTTTTCAAAGTTAAGATCTGACATGATTCAATTGTCCTTTCCAGAAACCAATCATCATTGCCAGCTGTCTACGCAAGGAGTACGGAGGAAAGAGGAAACACTGCTTTTCCAAGAAGAAGAAAATAGCCATACGAAACGTCTCTTTCCGTGTCAGAAAAGGTTGGACACAGTGGCCCTTCTGCTTTGGCTCAGGGCCCTCCTTAGAGCTTTATGGTTCTTGACGAGAACCATTCTGTACACTATCTCTGGGTTCACCCACAGACCCATCAGCAGGTGACCTCAACAGCTCCCTTTACATGTAATCTCTAAACAGAATTAATTAACGCATGCCCATGGATAGGGGCTGTGTCACATCTACGTGCAAACTGCAAGTGCTCTATTAAAATGAACCACTGAGACCATGACATTTCTATTTAATGAACATAATTAGTTTCCTAATGTTCATTATGTTCCACAAGAGAACTAATGGGATATGGTACCACATTCTGAAGGCTTGGCCAGCAGATGTTAGATGACCTCATTTTTGTGCTATCTCACAGCTCTTAGGATCAGCAGAGCCAGAGACTGTCACACCTAGCTTCCAAGAGTGGCTTTATCACTTCCCATCAGTGTGACTTTGGGCAACTAACCTCATCCCTAAGAGCTTCTGTCCCCAAATATGTAAGAAAGGTTTATGATAATGACCTCTCTGGGGGGTGGGGTAGGAGGGGGTGAAATTAAGTGAGATGCTATATACAAAGCACATGCCACAACACTTGTCATATAGCAAGATTTCAGACTGTTTTATTCTTAATTTTATTATTAAAATCAATCAGTATTAAGTGTAATTATTTTTTGTTTGTTTCAGGTGAGGTTTTGGGATTATTAGGACCCAATGGAGCTGGTAAAAGTACATCCATTAAGGTGATAATTGGAGACACAAAACCTACTGCTGGACAGGTAGGTGAATTATGTGGAAAATACAGTATTTAGTGGTGCTCGAGATAAAAGTCACTAAATGTTCAAACTTTGTAAACAACACAATCTCATTTAATCCTTAACGCAACAGAATAATCCACCACACATTAATACACTCAAAAATGAATTACTGAAAGAGGATTCATGCTTTCAAAAGCATTTGAAGGGAATGTCCAATTTTAGATCACAAACCAATATCAGAATCCATACAAACTCCATAGTACCAAAAAACACATTTGCACTTGCGATGAGCACTGTCCTCCCAGTATATAATCCTTTAATCCTGAATAAAAATGTAACACTATTAGGCAAGCATATTCCTTGTCCTTCAGAAAGTGCTTAGGTACTGGAAGACGTATTCTGGTTCCAATACACTATCTTGCGGGCATGTTTTCAAGGAATGGCTTGAAGTTGACCAGCAGGGTATGAAATCGACTGGATTATAGATGCAATTCAACGGCACAAGGCAGCCAGGCAAACAGAAAAAGAGCTCAGATTCATCAGAGAGGCAGCATGAGGTATAGAGAAAACCTTTTCCCCAAATTCTATGGCAGAAGAAAGCCTTAAAGACTCCTTCAGGAAGCATGTCCAGGAGAAGGGGAGGACAGAATCAAAGGCAGAGGTCTGTGGAACCATACAGGAAGGGCAAAGGGTTGGTGGCCAAGCCCACAGGGGAAAAGGCCACCAGGAATGTGGTTGACAAATATCCCACTAAAGAGGAAAGAGGAAACATTCCCAGTCCCTCTGAAGCCGAGGTGAAAGCAGGTGTTCCTGCAGGGGACATCTCAGTGACAGTGGTGGCTAGCCAGCCCCAACTGGACTCTTTAGTTCAGTTGAGACCACCCTCCAAGTCAACCACTACCTGGACCCCAAATCAGTATTTTATTTCTCATTAAGCATGGGCCCAAAAAAATGTTCATTGATATATGGGAATAAAATATTTCAAAAGGTAACTAAGATCTTAATTATAAAGCCGATTATTTGGGTGTCAGGAAATCAGCTTTACTCAGGTCAGCCAGCGTGATCCCTGCACACAATGTCACAGTGGCTTAACTATGTTCAAGGACCTCTCGCTGCCGTATGGCTGGAAGGAAATCTCCCCTGCTCAGCAGTACCTGACTTCTGTGTCCCTTCTGCTCCATCTCTGTCTTCTCCCCTTGATCGCTCTGCTCTCGGCCCTCCTGCCTTGGCCTGAGGTCTCAGAAGACATTGAGCGTCATCCTTCCCCCGGGGCTTGACCCACCCCAAATCCCTTTCCTCTGGCCTTATCCACCTTGCACTTCTGTTGAAATGGCTCCTGAGCAGACACGCTTTCTCTGAGCACCCTGCCTAAAGTCACTCCCGCTGCCGTTCTCCACCCCAGCCTCCTGAACATTTCCATCAGGCACCCCCGATGATTGGTGTGCATTCTGCTCCCTCACTTCTCCGCTTGCGTACTGCCTGATTCGCTCAGTAGAAAGGAAACAGCCACTGGCTGTTAACATTGCTCAAAGCATCCAAAGAGGCAGCTCAGTATTTGTTACGCAGGCAGTTCTCAAAACCCATTTTGTCAGTGCTTGAAGCTAAATAGCGAGTAATTAAATTAATGTACTTCTTTCTGAGTATGATGAAAAAATTGGATATACTAAACTCTTGCCCAGATGGCAAGACACCACACTTGTGAGGTATTTGATTTGCAGCTTAAATCAGGTTTTACACACGTTTCTTTCCATGGATCTACGGTGTCTGACAACCTTCTTCCAATGCAAACTGGTTACAGATGATTAAACTCAATGAGGTCCTAGAACTTCTCTAGATTTTCTAGGTTTGTAAGGAGCAAGATGTCATGGAAACACAAGGGAGGCAATGCAGGCGTAGGGTCTGAGGGTGAACTTTTCCCTGCAGGTGCTACTAAAAGGGAGCAGGGAAGGGGACCCCCTGGGGTTCCTGGGGTACTGCCCTGAGGAGAACGCACTGTGGCCCAACCTGACGGTGAGGGAACACCTGGAGGTGTTTGCCGCGGTGAAAGGGCTCAGGGAAGAGGACACCGCCGCCATCACCTGGTACGTGGGGGGAGACACACCCCTTCTCTGCCTGAGGAGAGCGCGTGGGCGGTGATCTTCATGGGAAACACAGGACCCGAGACTCTCATTACTGATCCAGACCATATGGGGTAGATTTGCAATTAGAAACTGGTTTCCCCAATTTCAAAGTGTTTTTTTTTTCTCGTATTAAATATGGAAAGAAAAAAAGTCACTCTTCATTGGGAAAAACTTAGCAAAAGCACTAAAATCTAAGTGTCATCTATCATAGGACCGCTGTTTGGGTATCACGAACTGAGCTTACATTCTTTTAAAAGAACAGCTGTCTTTTGGCGGGGAGGGGAGGTGGAGGGAGCGGGGCAGACCAGAGCATTTTTAGATGGCCCGGCAGTATTCTAGAAGCACATTTCTGAGCTCTGCTGGCCCTCCTGTCCTGCGTGGCCCCGCTCTCCCATCAGCCTTCCTTGTTGTCAAGAAGCGTGTTTCCTTCAGGTTGGTGGTTGCCCTCAAGCTGCAGGACCAGCAGAAGCGGCCCGTGAAGACCTTGACCGAGGGGACAAAGAGAAAGGTAGGGGCGGGGCTCAGCGTCGGCCGCGCAGCCCGCAGATCGGTGCCAGACACGCGGTTCCTCTCGTTCCAGCTGTGCTTCGCGCTGAGCATCCTGGGAAACCAGGTGGTGCTGCTGGACGAGCCGTCCACCGGGATGGACCCTGAGGGGCAGCAGCAGATGTGGTGAGGAGCGCTACCGGCTCGGGCCCGTGGGGACGCCTTGCACGAAATCTGTGAATTGTTTCACTCCTGTAAAAATTGTCCCTTAAACTGTTTCTTAATGTGAAAAAAAAAACCCTCAATATTATTAGTAAAATGGATACTTTACCAAAATAAAAACGAATTCCCTGATAATATTTCCTACCCATTTCTCATTAGAGAAGTGGTTCTCAACCTTCCGAATGCCAGACCCTTTAATACAGTTCCTCATGCTGTGGTGACCCCCATAAAATTATTGTCGTTGCTGCTTCATAACTGTCATGTTGCTGTTAGGAATCGTCATGTAACTATCTGGTATGTGTTTTCCGATGGTCTTAGGCGACCCCTGTGAAAGGGCCGTTCGACCCCCAAAGGAGTTGTGACCCAGAGGTTGAGAACCGCTGCATTAGAAGAACAAGAAGCATTGCCAAAACCCAAACATACTCACTCTGAGCATTATAATTGCTCAGTTGATCTTCCAGTTAGCTATGGTGCATCTCTGTGACACAAAGTGACAGAGTCATGTAGTGTCATCCCATAGAACGGGAATTCTCATTAGATTGCACAAGTGTGGGCGGAAGGTTGTTTCTGGATGTTGTCATGTATGTTTTGGGGGCATTTGTTTTTACTTGGTTGCCACAACTCTGTTGAATTTGGTGTCGTTCTGTTCTCCTCTGCACCGCCTTTTCGTAAACCGTCTCTTGCTCAGCATTTCTCTTTCAATCCAGCCTCGTCATGAGTACTGTGTTCTGTGAACTTCCCCCTCCTATGCCGGCCTCCAGAGTGACAGCTCTCACCTGGCCTGCCCTTCCTCAGTCCACCTGCCCTCTTGAGAGTCCTCCCTTGCTCAATCTCTTTTTGCTAATTATTCACATTCCTAACAGTTAAAAAACTTTTTTTTCTCTATCCATTTCTGAGTAATTAGAAGGCTTCCTTAATTGCAAATGTTCTCTTGACAACTTAGGCAGGCAATCCGGGCCACCTTTAAAAACATGGAGAGAGGCGCCCTTCTGATCACCCATTACATGGCAGAGGCTGAGGCTGTGTGTGACCGTGTGGCCATCATGGTGTCTGGAAGGCTGAGGTGGGTGTTCATCCAAGCCCACACTGGACCTCCAGGTACATGGCTTGAAGAACTTTTCTGTAGGTTGGAGAGAGATCGCTGTGAAGAGCTAGAATCACTGTACAGGGGTCTAACAGTGCGGCCCTTGAGACAGTGCTAGCAGCAAACCAAGAGTCTCAAAGGTTGCATTCTGTGTTGTCTTTTTCTGTCATGACATCCTCTTCCTCCTCCTCCTTCCAGATGCATCGGTTCCATCCAGCACCTGAAGAGCAAATTTGGCAAGGATTACCGGCTGGAGATGAAAGTGAAGACCCTCACACAAGTGGACTCCGTCCACACTGAAATCCTGACATTCTTCCCCCACGCCACTCGGCAGGACAGGTAAAGATGGTAGCTGGCTCTGATCTGGTATCAGATGTCAACTTTTCCTTGTTAGTTTATTGACTTGTCATCATTTGAGTCCACATTTAGTCCAAAGGGGGACCTAAAAGATTTTTTGGGTGCCTCAGAAAGTAAACTAGAGAAGAGAAGAGCTGATGAAACACATGTTGTGGTCCTACTATGTGCCAGACATTGTGCTGTTCTTGTATCATCTTATTTAATCCTCACTGAGACCTTCCGAAGTAGACACTGATATTCCAGTGAAAAATGAGAACAATTTCTGAAAGGCATTGTGAGAGTCTGGCCTCTACGAGGACCTTAGTGAGTGGAATTACTACCTTTATGAATAGAAAATCGGTAAGTTAGATCACATGACAGCTAACAAGTGGTAGAATTAGGATGTAAAGCTGATTATTTTATTCCAACTCTATTAATACTTCCAATTTTATATAGAGTCTGGTAATGGAACAATCTTCATGAATGCAATACATTAAAAATTCAAAGATTAACTCCAGAGTCATTTTAATGCCTAAAACTTAACTATGGACGCTAAATGTCTTAGGAGTTAGGGTAGAAAACAGTAAAGAGAAATAAACTGAGTCTTGGTAAACTGAGTCTTACTCCTCCATTCCCAGTTCTTGCAAACTGCCTCCTTTTTATAACGGTGGACTCACCCTAGGCATTGCACCTACACCAGACCACCTCTTATTAACAGAAATAAAGACCAGAGAGGTGTTTGCAATCAGCTTACATCTGTCACACAGTTTCAGCCTCTCTCTCTCCTCCTTCCCTCCTAGGCGCTCATCTCTGATGGTCTATAAGTTGCCGATGGAAGATGTACGACCCTTAGCCCACGCTTTCTCCAAATTAGAGAGGGGTAAGAGAGAGAAGCTTTGAAATGAGATCCTGAAAGCAAGTAATTTCAAGGCAAAATAATCTATCTGCACGGCAAAAATGAAATGTGGTATAATGTGTTAAACTGAAAAGTTAAAGTCTCAAATTGAATTTTAGGGGCACAATATCAAAGAATGGCAGGAGTCTGTGGGTGGGGACAGGTAATGGGAGTGATTTTTAGTTTTGCTTTCTGGGGTTTTTCCATATATTTTTGCATACATATTGGTACAAGCTAAGTCAAAACTCAGTTATATGTGCATTTAAGGGGAATGCTTTCTTTTGGAATACTGATGCTTACATGTTTAAAATTGAATTCTATGTGGACTTGCAACATTCTTTTATTGCCTTGGGCTCTATAGTAAGAAACTGACCTCTTGTCGGTCATTAAAACAATCTTCTTGTGTCCATTGCACCTTAAAACTGACTATAATGCATCTGTCATTGCCAGGTTCATATTTTTCTTGCCATCTGAGCCCATTAATTCTGCTTCTCTGCATGGTGCTAGTGAACTCCCCCCTATACCCTTGTCATTGTCTCCGCTCAGTGATATCTTCACTTGCTTGTCACCTTCTAGTCTCCTGGTTCTAGAAGACTCTTCTTATCCCTGTTGATAGCATTCATGGTCACAGTGACCCCTCTCCTTTCCATTCTCTGAGTGGAGCACCCCAGCATTCTGGGCCGTGATGTCATTCACTGCATCCTCTATCGGCACTGCAGCCAGTACTAGCCTGGTACCTTTGGTGGTATATTTCCCATCTGGTACAGTTGGCAGCGTATTTCTAGTCTGTTGGGGTCTTATCAGGGCTCTCACTACCCTGCCCTGTTCATTTTGGTCAAGGAGAAGGCTTTTCAATGTGATCTGGGTCAAGCTGCATGGATGGAAATAGGCCCATGAGGATGATCGACTTAAAAAAACATAGACATCTTTATAATCTTCGCATGCTACCCTTTCTGAAGGTGCCTGCCTTCCACCTCTTCCTGTGCTGAATGTGCAAAAACACTGGCTCACCTGCAGGGAAGGAAACCATCTCAGCACCATTTCCTCCTTTAAACACAGATCTAAAAACTGCGCAACATACCAGCACCTTTCCCCCCAAGATTACGGGAAGGCGTTGGTGTTCTTTTAACTGAAGGCTGTACTTAACCCATGAACGATTATTATCTTAACCTTTTCATTTAAGTTTTTTAAGTTGTTAGTTGTACTGATTGCTGACTTCTAAGACCATCTGGATATTAAAACCGATAAACCCCTAACGTACGTCCATCCTTGTGCAGTTAAGCAGAACTTCGACCTAGAGGAGTACACCCTCTCACAGTCCACCCTGGAGCAGGTGGGTCACCTTTAGTGATTTTCTGTCATCCATGAAATACAAATGTACAGTTAAGTACAAACTCTTTGCACTCACTCGGAGCTACAGAAGGCAGAGTGACACCCCCTCTCTCTTTATTTCTTGCCCCCTTTCAGGTTTTCCTGGAGCTCTCCGAGGAGCAGGAGTGTAAGGACTGTGAAGAGGAAGTTGATCACCCAATGAGGTGGAAGCTGCTCCCGTAGGAAGAGCCCTGAAGCTGCAAATACCCTGTTTCCATTCAAGCCTGTGGTTGTTTTTTAAGACATTCATTTTTTTATATCATTAATGTATATTTTTAGAAAGTACATTGTAAGCGCTGAGATGTGGTAGAGAGGAGGACTAAGTGCTGGGCAAATGCAGTGACAATATGACAAAGGCACTTGGCTAAGCCCTCCTCCAGTCATAGCCTCTGTGTCTCTGCAGGTCACCTTGATCCCATTTTTCTGCATAATGCTGAATAAATAAATGTACTCTTATAAGATTGTATGAGTTTCTGAATATGATTTATAAATTTTGTTTAAATTTTTTAATCAAAAATTAAAAAAAAAATGCTTTTCTAACCTAAACCAAGAAATCCATGTATTTACTCTTTTGAAAAGTTTGATGCTTTGTAAAGCTGATATTTTACTAAGAATTTATGTGACCCTGTCAAAAAGTATCATACTTATTAAAATAGATTTTATTGCATTTTCTTATGGCTAAAAATGTTAAAATATCATTGGACATAATACCTCATATCAATATATTTGATGACATATTCAGTGGTAACACTATCAATAATATAGACCTAGACTGCCATTAGGAACTTACACTTTTTTTATTTCTACAAATCAATAGAGTCCTATTTTTAAATCTATACTGAAGATGCTTGTGTTGTAACTAATCTTTTATGAATATCTGCCACTTCATCTCAGAAAGTTGATAAATGTCATAATAGGTCAAGTGACCAAGTTGGTGAAACCTATAAAATAAATCTCATATATGTAGTTTTGAAATATGTTTTCTATTTCATGTATCCCATGGGTTTCTCTCTTAAATATGTGGCCTCCTATATACAAGTTCATTGCAATCTAATTAAAAATAATTCCTAATATAAAAATGAGTTTGCTGCTCTAGTCAAGGTGCTACCCAAATGTAAAGGAAGAAAATCTCCACGCTGTGAACAATGAAGTAAAAGTGATGGCAAGCGCACTTCCTAGGAAGCAGAGTTTTCACCCCTACATGGCTCCTGGGAAACAGACTGCTAGGCAAAAGATCATTCTTTTCACTCCTTAACGTTCATCCTACTCTATCCATCCTTTTAACCCTCATCTCACTCATAGTCTATAATATTCTTTTACCCTCTTTTGTTTTGTCTTTTGGTGTGTAGAGACCGTATAAAATTGCATTCAAGGGAAACACTCCATTAAAGTAAATGAATTGGCATGGTAGAAACAATACTCCTGGCGAACAGACCAACATCTTTACTTTTCAACCAGAAGTGCAATGTCAAGGACATCTGGCTTCTGTCTCCCTGCCCCAGGCAACCTCTTGTTCCAGCTTCTGCACTTTTGGTTCCTTTTCTGCTCACATACTGGTTTCCTCTTCTTCTCTCCGGGCCTATGGCACTTTGCAAAATGTTTCCAAGCCTTTGCTGAGTTAAAACTACAGGGGAGAATTTTTTTTCCCATAAGTTAAAAAAAAAAAAAGTTACAGTCTTTCAAGACCCCAGAGAAGCCAAGTAATAGATTATGTTGAACCAGAGATATCAGAGGGAACAGGGAAGATAGGAACTATCTTTATGACAACAGGAGCCGAATGTCTCAACAGACATCTCTGCTTCATGCAGGGAGAACCTCCACGGCTGCAACGAGCAAAGAGAGAGAGCAAACCATTGTCATCACGTAACTCGGATTCCTAGCAACATTTTGAAGCGGGAGAGTTCATCTACGTATAAATTCCAGAATTTCCTCACTTTTATTTCCTGGTAATTTAAATTTTGTGTTTTTATCCTTCTCTTCTCATCCAAAAATAAAAAAAGATACTGGGGAAAAGGCCCGTCGTGGGAGGTTTTCAGGAAAAGCACCACCCCGTAAAGAAGGGTACAGTTGTTACGCAGATTTAAGTCCTAGGCTTCTCTAATGTTAAGAGTTTCTGTAGTTTTAGTAATCTTCCTCTTCCTGGTAGGGAGAGGGTGACACCCTTACAAAGGAAAGGAGATTACAAATCACCCTTACAAATTTTTCTCCTAAGAGGGATTTTCCTTACAAAATGGTAACTTCTACTTGGTTTTCAGAGATCCTCCTGTGTCTGCTGTTTCTTAAAAAATAAGCAGTTCAAAATAATCCTTATGCCAAAGAGATATATTTTGGGGTAGTATAGTTCGCTCCCCTTCAGAGGGGAAGGGCTATGTCTCATTTGTCTTTCTATTCTCAGTTCCCAGTACATAGAAGATGCTCAAGAAATGTCAAATGAGTACTCTAATAAGTGGAAAATAACTGAAAGAATAAGAGAAAGATTACTTGATGCAGATTATTCTTACTTTAAAATGAAGACTGTCCCTAAAATTAGCCTGAATATTGTTTGACCAAAGGCTATACTCATTGACATCTGAGCAACAGTAACTAATTCTTCTAGTTATTAATGTAGTCTGGGAGCTTCTGAGATCCAAAGAAATCAGGAAAGGGGAGAAAGGGGAGGGGGTGGGAGGGGAGGGGGGAAGCTAAATATAAGGTGATGGAAAGAGGGGTCACATTAGGTGGTGAACTTATTATACATCAAGTTGACAATGCACTGTAGAGTTGTATGCCTGAAACCTATGTAATCCTTGCTAACAGATGTCACCCCAATAAGTCTAACAATAAAAATGAATAAAAAAAAATTTTAAAAAATTAAAAAAAACAAAACAAAGAAATCAGGAAAATTGAACGACAAACCGTAAAACACAAAATCAATGACAAGGAAAACAGATCGAACTTGAAATGGGTGGTTGGCTTTTTTCCCAAGATGAAAAATATGTAATGTATAATTGACCTCATAGAGAAGTCTAATGCATTTCCTGAATAACTATGTATTTCTGAATCTGTTATGTGCCAAACACTGACACAATTACAGGAATATCACAATAAGGGAAAGGCCATCAGGAAGGGGAGGGCAAAGAGACCCATATTAATTAAATGTCTTCCTATATGCCAGGCATTCTGGATACCATCTTAAAAGGATGATTATGACCCCTTGACAGGTGAGGAAACTGGAGAAATTTGTAGAACTCGAGTAATTCACCTACGATCACAGAGTTGGCAGAGCTGGACTTTGAACCAAGTCTGTCTGGCTCCAAGGCCCTATAACCATCTCAATGTATTAGCTAGAATGAAAATAGAATATGATGAATGCAATGCAAACAGTTATGTAAAACCACAAGGGTAGCCGAGTAGGTAATTGACTTAGTTCTTCCTGGTAGGGAGTGTAAAGTTTGAAGCAAAGCAAACTGCAAGGGTAGGTTTCCCTCAACTTAGGTCCTAACAGATGAGGAGAAACATGGCACGTCATCCGTGGAAGACTGAAAAGCAGGTGGAGTGGTCAGGAGTCATGAAACTAATCCAGTTCCAATTCCAACTTGAGTAAGACAGAGACCAATAAACTATAAGATAATTATTTTAACTGCCTACAACATTGAAGGAGGGGCATTGGGAAGGAGACACCAAAATGTTCCTAGAGCCACTTTTTTTCAGAACTGTGCCCTGAACCCAAGCTCATTTGACCATGCTTTATGTAATGAACATTACATAAAAACCAAAACATGGTTTGTGGTCTTTCAATATATTTTACTGGACTTGTTACAAAATGCAAACCACAGCTTCTGGGCATTTAGTTGCAGCTGTCTAAGCAACGCTACATCCAGTTTGAGCCTGTTGTAAACTCTGTGAATGGCCGTGTCTTCTGTTTTCTCTGAAGAGCGATTTTGAATAGTGGAGGTGCTTAAAAACTAATACAGGGAGATTGCTATTCCCATGTGAACATAGATATCCGAGACTCCACAGCATATCTGCTGAGAGAGAGGGAGAGAGAGATTGAGAGGGAGAGAAGTTGTGAAGAAACTATGTTCTGTGATTTAGGAAGTTGAAGAACCTGGCTTCCTTAAGACATCCCAGCAGGGCAGAAAGAGGATGTTGACAAAGAGCACAGAGGAAGCAGAGTGAGTTCTGGGAAGCAAGCGTTGGTGCCTGAGCAGGAGCGGGAGGGAGCTGGTCTGCTGCTATTTTCTGTGGTACTAGGAACTGGCCAGGATGAGTGCTCGAGAAGTTTTAATAAAAGCAACCAGAGAAGGTCTGTGAAACTACTAGAGTCCTTAAGGCTCGAGAGAAAGAGCAGTTGGTACAAATATCCCAATTCAAGACCAATTCAAAACCACCATACAAGTTACTTCTGATGACCAGGACTTCCAAACTAACACCGTGTTTGTATTCTTTTTATTAAACATGCTGCTTAATTGTCTGTTCCAAAACCTGCTGAGCCAGGATTTAATCAGGGCTTAGTCTGATACTGTTTCCTTACCTTTAGGCTGCAGTAACAGGTAACTGTAGTTAGTAGTAACGTCACAGGCAGCTTGAGAGGGGCTGGGCTCTTTGTCCTTCCCAATGTACCCATGTTGCAACATCACCAAGTCAAGTTAGCCAAAATTTCTTCTCAGAGCATCTAATTACATTTGTGAATTAAAATACAAGTTGAGGAATTTTGAGCAGAGGATATCTTCTCCTCCTTTGGGTCCAAAGATATTAAACTGACAGATTGAGCGATCCTCAGATTAAACAAGATTGTTATATTATTTGTTTTACATTTTATTTAACATCAAAAGGACAGAGACCGTATTTTGCTCATTTAAAGGGATTTTAAGACACATGGGTTGAAGGGGTTTATTCCTTCTCAGTTAAGCATCACTTGCAGAAAGGATGATATGGTTATTCAATAGATTTTAGCTGTCCCATATCATGCCGGTGCCTTTAGCTTAAATATACAAGGATTTTTAAAATTTATTTTTATTGTTAGACTTATTGGGGTGACATCTGTTAGCAAGGATTACGTAGGTTTCAGGCATACAATTCTACAGTGCATTGTCAGCTTGTTGTATAATAAGTTCACCACCTAATGTGACTTCTTTTTCCATCACCTTATATTTAGCTTCCCCCCCTCCTCTCCCACCCCCTCCCCCTTCTCCCCTCTCCTCCCCACTCATCCCCAAATAAACATTAAACTATTGATTGTGTCCATGGGTTTTTAAAAAGATCGAATTATTGAATACAATTTTCTTGTTTGTTAGTTTTTATAAACATATCATCTCATATTGATTAATGGAGTTGACATAGCTTATAATAAAAACAAAACACACCAGACTGTGGGGACAAGGGTAAAAGAAAAGAAAAATCAAAACCAAAACCACAATACCAAAAAAAGACATAGTAACAGGAAGATAAGGATGGAGAAAAATGGAAAATGATACTCCATTCTGCAAATGGTTTTCAAAGAGAACGGAGTAAGCTTTCATCATTAAAAATGGCTGCAGCTCTATCTCAAAGGAATTAACCTGACCTGGCCAGCCAGATTTCACAGTATAGGAACACTTGAAAACTACTGCAGCTGCAAAAGATCTCTGGGACAAAGAGATATATCAGTCAGGAACATTCCCCAAAACAAAGGGGAAATAAAAAATAGTCCTTGTAAGTAGGAAGGAAAATAGCACCATAGTGGTGACATTCTACCAAGAAAAACTTTATTTTTTTCTGTAAAAAACATAGGCACTGGTATATGAGAACTTGCTCTCACATAAGAATTTATTTGCCCCCTTTCACAGAGCAATTGTGCGGTTACTTCCAGTAAAAGCAGCAAGGGGGAATCAGATAATGCTCCGTCACAGAAACCAAGTGTAAAACTGGACAAAATTGGTGAAGGCCACCATTTCGAGGGACTGAAAAAATGACCCAAGGAGGACATCCAATTGTGAAGCTCTCCCTCTTGAAAAAGTGCTACTGTATCAGGTAGAGCAGTGGTGAATATGTGGCATCCTTGCCTGGAAATGTCCCCATCCCTGCCACACATGAGGCAGCAGAACCTGCAGCCTTCCTTGTGAAAAGAAATGGGGAGCTTCATTTGGAGCTGGCAGCAAATACCTACAACTCTACTGCTGGAAGCAGCAAACTGAGTTCAGAGCAGCTAGAAATTTAATAGAGAGATCCTAGAAGTCAGCAAGCCTTAGAAAGATCGAGAAAACAAATCACTATGTATGAACCTACGCATGCAGCAATAGCCAGGCAAAAACATGAACGCTGAGGGGCCCCAAGCACCTGCTGGGACTTTGGCTGCATTCCTTAACTCTCACACAGCTCGGGCAGGAAGGAGGAAATCTCACAAGCTCAAAGCATCTGGAGCATAATCTTTGCCCAAGTCGTTGCCTGACCTCCAAAGTACAGAGACATGAAGGAGAACCCTAAGAAGCTGGTGATAGTCCGCACGTCGGCTCTCCTAGTCCTGTGACCCACTGCTACCTCTGCTCTCGGGCAACATTAGTTTTCAGGTGGCTGTGGGTCACTTGGCAACAAGGGACAGAATTGTTCATACAAATCCTAGCTACATAAGCAGCGGGAGCCGTGGGCAGGTAGCAATGGGCATACACCATGAAAACTATATTCAATAGAGACACACAGAACATGGCTCTCACCATATAGAGAGGCATGTGTGACAGTGTGCGATGCGGAAATGTACTCATTGGGGTGAAAAGGGCACAGGAGTGTTTACATCTGAAGAGAGCCTGGTTGGAGCCAGGCAGCAGCAAGAGTCAGCAGACATACCCCTCTGCCTTATCAAATGCCCTTTAACCAAATAGTGCATTTCGTAGAACCTGGATCGAGATAGCAAATTACACTGCTGCATTTTACCTTTTTTCTCTGTCATCTTTCTGCAGAGATAAGCCAACTCAGCTCTATAATGACACACGGATAAGTTTGTACATATCTTTGGGCCACCACTAGAAACTCAAGGAATGTCCCCACTCAGAGATAAAAACCTCAAACCATTGTATTGTAGATAATATAACAGTCTTGGTTGCAATAATAGAGGTCTAATCTGGCAGCTGTAAAAAGCTTTGTTCTAAAAGCACTGAGAAACTCACAGAAATGCTGGAAGAGCTGAAGTCCTCATCTCAGAACGTAGTCAGGAACCAGAAGAAACCGGAAGTAGGAAAATACAGCTAAAGTCACACCTCAGGGACAACATGGTTCAGGGTCACAGTACCAGCACCACTACTGCAAGATTGTTGACATCGACAGCAATGGCCACTGACTTCCTAATGCTGTCACTGCAGCTGAATTCCCAGCACAGCCATCGTGAAGATTGTCTGTACTATCCCTTTACTTTTACGCATTCTCCCTGGGTTCAAAGTCTCAAGCTAGAGCATCCTACTGAATGGGCTGAGAGGGAAGATTGGTCCATTGCGTTTCCATAGTAGGCAGTCAACTTCTGCCCTCCACCAAGGCTTAACCTTTCTTAAATGCTCAACTTAGTGTGTGAAAGACTTGTACTAAATTTAAGAAAGGTTGCATGAGGATTAGAAAAATGGCTTGCTTCAAGCAAGTACAGCTTGAGGGAATGGGAAAGACTGACTTATCATGGAAGGAACGTCTTAAAATGTTCTCACAGGAGGGGACATCTGGAAGTCAGTAGCTGTGAAAGTATAAGAGAAGAAAGATCACTCAGTGATATAGAAAAACAGCTCTATCACAGGATTTCCTTGTTCTATTCGTTGCTGTGTTGTTTTTTAATTTATTTTGTCACTTCTTCAGGATATCCATACTCTCCTTGATACTCTCCAATTATTATCTCTCTTAAATTTAAATATTTTAAAAATCTGAACTCCATATGATTTTTTCCTTTCATGCCCAAATAAAATACCCTACAACACCCACCACCACCACCAAATAATTCACTAACCATAGGCTCTAAATCTCAGAAAACTTTCTAGTTATATATATATATATATATGATGGAGAGAAGAAGAATGAAATGGTATCAGTGATTGATTCCTTACATTAGTTGATAGGTCCAAATATGGTGACCAAAAGATCTCAGTGAAGAGGTGATTATATCTGCTTTGTTGTCATTGTAAACCACTTTGCTGGTTGTTTTAGAAGCATCCCAAAGATTTCGCATCGCTTCCTATGTGTTGACAAGATTGATGACCACTTTGTTCCAGTCCTAGTGATAACAGAATTGATGCTCTCCAGAATCACCAAAAATTTTATTGCATTCCAACTTTCTATGTGAGCTTTCCTCTGGGGCTTTCCCCTCTTCTTTTCTGAAGTCCAAACTTGTAGTGTCCGTATGTTTTTGAGGCAAATATTGAGCACTTTCTTCAACGAGGGATATTCTACAATTTGGAGAGTTTGCCAAGTGAACCTATTCAAGGTCAAGAGGGGAATCTAAACTTTCACAAACTTGGAATTGAGCAGTAGAGGCCAATAGAAGAAAATCTTCGCAATACTCTTTGCTTTGAACTTACTAACTAGGAAACCCAGTAGTCATGTCATCGAGAACTGAGTATGATTTGTTTTGTGCTTTTGACAAATCAGGAAAATAGACTCATATCTGAACCTATTTATCTTAGATATGTGCTGGAAGAAAAGCCAACCGACTGGGCTCTTACATGAATTATCTTTTTTAAAAAATTAAAACAAAGTGCATGTTCTCTTTTGACTTGTTCTTCAAACTTTGGCACAGAGTGACTCCAGTTTTCACCACCCCGTCCTGTGACTGCTGGGAGAACTCTTTCCCATGCTCACTCAAGGCTTTGCTTGAAGCAGGAGGAAAGCGGAACCTCACACTACTTTCCTCGGTTAACCCACCTGATCATTAAAGTCTTTGTGTTGAGCAACATGCCCATTCTCTCTCAAACGCACTAGAAGGTGGTGAGTCTTGTGTGAGTGGGGAGGGGAGAATGGGAGGAGACAGATGCCCGGCTCCCTGGTCATCTGCCATCTCAATCGTAACTGGAAGACTTCTGTTTCAAGATAAATACATGCTTTCCTCCCACTCCAAATCCTCAGATTATGAAAAAGTTGAGAAAACAAGTGCAACGAGTATGAAAGAGAGAGACAATTGGTGGACCAGAAACTGTGACTAATTCCTGAAAAAAAAAAGCTACCAAGAACACTGTAAAAAAGGAAACTTACCCAAAATAGGGATGGACTGTAAGGAGTGACATAGAACTCCATGCTTAGCAGGGCCCAGGACCAAATAGCCGATGATGTTCTGGAATGGTTGACCCTGCTCGACGTGCTCCATTTTGGCCTACAGTGTTCATGAAACACGACTGGGGAATATTAGCGAAAAGAGGGCAATGGGTGACCAAACAAGACTGAGGAGGAGGGATGTGTTAGGACGAAAACTACATTTCTACGGATCTAGTCCGTAGAACACCTCCCTGCAAACTTTTCACTCCATTTGGTACTTAATTAAATGAAGCCACATCTGTTCTCCATCGTCGAGGGTTGTTTATGCTACGTTAGTGATGAATTCTTCCCCACTGAAGTCAGTAAGCTTTGTCATTTTCTCCCCAGCCTGATTCTCTTTCCTTTCAGCTAAATTGGGTCTGATTTATCCAGGGTTGTTTGGATCATGGGGGGGGGGGGG